>JBBPBT010000152.1:8994062-9009333 GCA_037974875.1 Cicer bijugum | reverse complement strand
ATATTAAATAAGAAGAGTTTTATTATGAGAGTATGATAAAATTAAATATTGACTACACAACTATATATAAATGATCATGATGAGAAGAAATGAAATAATTTTTTAAATGATAATTTATATATGATTGTATAATCAAGATTTAAAGAATATATAACTATTTTCATCCTTCATAGTAGTCGAAATCAACTATTACAAGATATATTTGATAATTAGATTTTAGAAAAGTTTAGAGAAAATTACTTTAGATAATTAAATTTATATTTTATTATATATATTTGAGATTTAAAAACACAATTAGAAAAATAATATGAAAAATATCATATAATATCTCAATTCCACCTAATATATTTTAATAAATATTCTATAATTTTTTTAAGAAAAAAATATTTAGCTTCCAAACATACTCTAAGAAATAAACTGCAAAGGCCATATATAGCCATAGCTGACCCTCACCATGTTCAGCCATTAACGTTGAATTTGATCATTTTTCTTATAAATATAAATTAACAATTTTTCTAATTTTTACTGTCAAGTCAATTTCTTATTCAATATCAATTTTACTTATATTCTAAAAAAAGTATAATCAAAACATCGTTAGAGTTTGAGTGATGTCCAAATAATTCAAGTAAAATATATATTTATATTTATATTCGTAATTTGTAACGTGTCAAGGATATATACGGCTGACGGCTCATAGAAACTATCAATATTAATTAATACTTAAGCATATTTTATTCATATATATACATATCTAACTCCTTAAATACTTGTTTTTTTTTTTTTTTTGGTAAATTTATTTGAATACTTTACTCACTGTAGAAAGTACACTAAATTGACGAACTCACGAGGCGCAGCAATAATCTAACATTTTTAAATCAACATAGATATTCTAACCTACGCCACAAACACCTTCTTCACTTTCACCCAATTAAGTTCCTTCCTATGGAACTTTTTGCATATATATAAAAGCTCTTTTGCGACTTGCGATCGAGACACAAATATGGAAAGGAATAACACACTCTTCTTCCTTCACCATCAATCACTCTAACCTCATCTTTAATATCAATATACACCAAGTAAGCTTATGTTTTTTTTCTTCTTATATATTATTATTATTATTTATAAAAATATTATTATTATATATATTAATCTAAGTATAGTTTAAGAAGCCCTAGGTAGGGTGAAAGAAATTAATATGGGAAGGGGAAAGATTGTGATACGAAGGATCGATAACTGTACAAGTAGGCAAGTGACTTTTTCAAAGAGAAGAAAGGGATTGATAAAGAAAGCCAAAGAGTTAGCAATCTTATGTGATGCACAAGTTGGACTTGTTATATTTTCCGGAACTGGAAAGCTTTATGAATATGCAAACACCAGGTTTTAATTATATTCGTTATTTTCATCATCATTCATTTTTCCTAATATAATATATATTGGATATTTTTTGTGTGTTTAATTACCTATTTCTACAATTACTTCATGTTCAACATAGAAAAATATATGGATATATATCATGTCCATGATTCAAAATAATTTGACCTAATTAATTTTTGATGTTTTAATTTGTATTTGGTCTCAATATCCCTTACACTCTTATTAAGTGAAAGCTTATGAATAAATTATGGATGCATTATGTATTTATTACTAATTAATTTTTCAATATCATGCACTACTATTGAATATATATTTATATTTTGATTGGTTAGATAAAATATATAGAAATAGAAAACAAATCGTTACTCATTACTAGAAATGATGTAAAAAAATACAATAATACAATAAAGTGAGAAGATAAAAAAATCACTACAAACAAATCAAAGTCAATAATCTACTAAAAGAAGATAGAGAACAACCAAAAACCCTAAACTACCTAACAAACTACCAACTAGAAGGATGGAAGCTCTAATGACTCTATAGAGAACACACAGAACATGTAGATGAATGCCTTCATATCATAGAGAACATAAAGAAGATTTTTGCAAGTTGGAATTGTATATTAATTTTTTCTTTTGAATGGCAAAATATATTAGATAATCCATAAAGAAAGTACAAGGAGTACTCAAACTAGAAAAATAAAAATAAAAAAAAGGGAAAAAAACCAACAACCCAAACCAACAACTCGGACCAACCACAAAACACAAAGGAAACTGAAGCAAGAATCGATCAAAAGTGCGAAAAGAACCAAAAAAACCAACAAATCATACATAAACCAATCCTGATTCAATGATGTCACACCTCTCTAACGAGTCAAACATAGAATAGGTTTCGTCTCGCACTTATATAAGTGCGTCGGAGTGACTAGCAGCCTTCCTCGTGAACTACTTCTAGGAGGTGAAACTAATCATGTCAACTAATTGCATAAGTCGTGGTCTTCTCAGAAAAAAATAGAATAATTTTGTGATAATCAAATAGATCACACAATCGAATTTCAAACTCCGTCTTAAATATATAATTGTAAATATTTCACCAAATGAAAGAATAAAATATTGATGAAAACTTCTTAGCATGGAAATGGTTTGTTGAACAAATGATATATAGGTATGTTTCAAGGAAATATTCTAAAGGGAAAAACTAATTAAGGTGGAACTTTTGCACCCATGGGCTTATGGGCCCCTCCCTCTTTCATATAAATCATACTTCATATAATACATATATCTAATGCATATATCCCATAACTAGAAGACCACATCCATACATAACACTAACTAGCACCATTAGTATGTATATAAAGGCCTTGTTTGTTCATATTTATTTAATTAGGGGCTAGTTTGTGTTTGTAGGATGTATTAAAGATTGTTTTTTTTTATACTTTGGGCAATTTGCAAACATATGATTGGATGTAGCTTCTACAATTTTTCATAGAATGTGAATATGGTTGATCACTGTGATGTTGGGTTTTGTTCAATAATTTTTTTAATAGATGAGTTGAAGTATCTCTTGGATTCTGATAAATTGATTTTGTTTATTTAAAAAAAAATACAAAACTAAAGAGAAATTAACTTGAAGGAGAGTGAGTCTAAAATAAAATTAAATAATATATTAAGTGAAATATGTATTTTTGATTAAGTCAAAGAGTTCTTAAAAATAAAAATAAAAGAATATTATACACAATTTTTTTGAATGTCATTGGTTATTGAATAATTATTTGTAAGAGGTCATGTTTTTAAATTAATGTATAAAAGGCAAAAGATATATTGAGAAGTCATAAAATTATTTTTTTTACCATCTTTATCAAAATCTAATTTTAATTTGTAAACTTTGGCTTCTTATTTTAATTTCTATGAATTTTTTTTAAAGAGGTCACTGTGAAAAAATTATATGATGGATATTATAAAAGAAAGAGCTAATGAATTTATTCAAACGATAATTAAAAAAATATCAGTAATAAACAAATTTAAAAATTAAGAAAATGACCTTAATTAAAAATGCTCATCCATCTCACTTAATATTTAAGTATATATTCAAATAGTTTGGCCTTCCTGTTTGATATATTCTGAATCTGTCCTTGGGAGCTGTTCTCCCCTTATATTATGTTGTACATGTTTTGATTTGAATAATAATTATATTCTAAATATGA
Source organism: Cicer bijugum (assembly GCA_037974875.1). Classification (NCBI taxonomy): domain Eukaryota; kingdom Viridiplantae; phylum Streptophyta; class Magnoliopsida; order Fabales; family Fabaceae; genus Cicer; species Cicer bijugum. The sequence continues at coordinate 9,005,756 of JBBPBT010000152.1, read as the reverse complement.
AATTTTGCTTTAATATATTATGGTCACTAAATATATATAATGACAAAATTGAACATACATTTTATATTTTTCTAGCTATTTTTTTAATTTTTAATATTATTTACATACCCATCTACATACCCATCTTTTATATTTGATACAAGTCAATTTAGTTTTGCCAAATTTAAGAAGGTTACCAAAAACTTATAGGCATACACATTATTCCAATCGTTGCATAGCTATGCTTTTTTTGGGTTGATTAATGGCTTTTAACTATGCTAATCTAAATGATTTTCTTTGATTCCAACCCCTTTTAGTCAACGTCATGTGTATCAAAGATATGAAAGTGTTAGGCAACTAGTCGCATGAACATTACCCCAAAAAGCAATATTTTAAGTCATATTGGATTAGGATCATTATCATTGGCAAATGCACTCATCAGATAAGTTGTCTCCACTAGTTTCGATATACACAAACTATATAATGTAATTAAACCTAGCAACTAGCTAATTAAAATTGTAGGTTTTATCATCATTATTATTCTTGTTCATGTTTCATTAGATAAACAAAACTAATTTATATGAGTACAAGGGTGTGTATAGATGGAGGAATGGGAAAGGAATGAGAGATAATATTTTAAATTTTTTGTGTTTGATTCGATCTTTAATATAGAAAGAGAGGAGAGAAGAGTGAGTGAAAATTCCTTCTATAATTCATTTTGGTTTCTTCTATTTTGAAAGAATTTGAAGGAGAGAAGAAGAGAGGGAATAAAAACAATATAAAAATCATTTAAAATCTCTGCACTCATTTATTTTGAATTAAACATGTCTTTACTTTTTCTCTTTCTTTCATCCCCTCTACTAAAATTCCTCCACTCTACTCCTCTACATTGAACCAAATAGAGCAAAGAGTAATCCAACTCGTTACATGAAAATAATAGGCTAATCACTATTAAGGTAATCAATTGGGGTACAAAATTAATGTTGTCTAAATTAAAAATTAGTCAAATTTTTAGACCTTGAATCCTTTTTGTTTCAAACGATTACACAAAGAAAATAACTATGTTACATCAACAGTAGATTCTTGAACTCCTCTAAAAATTATTAAGTAGGGAGTTGAATTTTTTATTAGTTATCTAAGCTAAATATGCATAAGTAAAATAAGCATATAGACTTGTGGTATTTATAAGCAAAGTTTATCCTAATTGTCAACGCGTCTTGGTCTACAAAATTCATCTTGACTCTACTTCGTTCGGCTATTTTCATAGGGAATGTGTATTTTCTTCGTACCGTTGAATGTATGTGGCCTCTCACGATAATATGCATTCCTCTAGATATGTGGCAATTTCGTTTTGATTATCCCCTCATGTAATATTTCTCCATGTCATCTCTCCGCAAATATTCATGCATAGTGATATTATAAACATGAACGTGAATTTTGATGTAGAATTGTCAATTCTCACGTATTTAAATTGTCTCTAAAGGCCAAATACGACCGCTGTAAACCTTCATAGAACCGAGAAAGATTCTTCTAACTCCTATTCGGTTATTGTTAGTTCGACTAACCCTTAATAAAAACGCCTTTTGGTTTACTCTCACTATATCTTGGGTCTAAGAGCACCCTTTGTTTTTTAGGTTTTTATATATTGGGAGACTCTGTTTATTTGACTTTGCATCACCACTGACTTTTATAGCCAGGTTCCTGAACTCGCATAGGTACTTAATAATTTGATTATATGATTTGTATCTTCTTTTTTTTTTTAAAGGCAAAAAAATTATTAAAACTCAACAACATGAAAGCACAAGATGTGCCTCATGAAGGATTAGTTCCATTACAAAATTTAAATTTGTACCTACTCAAAAACCAATAGATAACAGAACCTAATTAGTATCACAAAATACCAAAACCGTATACCTTTGAAGCTCAATATGAATGTCATAGAATGCTACTTGAATTTGTAAAACAATGCTGTTCTTTGTTGTTCCACCCCAACCATGCCCAATGGATTTTTAAACCACTATGATGCCGAATAACTAAAGCGAGAGTGTAACCAATACTAAGAATACATCTTTGATATTTCTAAGATTTTTTCAACCCAAAAAGATTGTTCACAAAAAGAGTCTAACTGCACATTTTCTTTAGATTTGATTCTTCTAAACTAAGAAATTAGTGAAGTGAATAAAACAATAATTGATATTTCAATAAATTTCGCTATTTTTAACCAAACCATTAAAAAAGACAGACACTCAAAAAAAAAATGATTTTTTTAATCTACAATTCCATGCCCTCCAATGCTAAACATGTTTAAACAAATGATCTTTAGTTGCTAATTAGTTTGGATTAATTTACACACACAAAAAGTACTACTTCATACTTTTTTCTTAATATCCCCTCTCAAGCATGTTCCAACCTCACTCATTAGACTCTTATATGCAAATTTCACCAAATTTATCTTCAAACTTTCCTCCCAAACAAATGTATCCCCTCATTCTCTTGGAATCTCACCTTTTCTACCTCAATTTTGAGTTTTTCTAACAATTCATTTTCCATTGAAATAACTAGCGTCACCTTCCACCACAATCTCATATCTGCTACTCTTAGCTTCACATATAATGAGAATAATCTATTGTATTGTGTTTTAGAATAGCTCCATTAACCTAGTGAGCTGAAAAAAAAAGTTAAATAAGTTTTTAATTCTTATAAAATCTCATAATTTTATTTTTCACTATATTTAATGATTGATGCACAAGATACACAATTTTGCATTGCATAATGTTTAATATGTTTATGCACCAGACAAAATAATATAATTTTTTACTATTTATTGAACTAGCTAGGTGTGCCATGAACATCAATGAAATATGTTTAACATATGCTTCTTAACACTCCACTCAAATTGGAGCATACATGTCTTCATAACCAAGCTTCAAGAAAATGAAGTGATCAACACAAGAGCCTCAAAAGCACTTAGTGAACATGTTAACCAACTTGTCACTAGAGTTGACATAATCAATTGTTATTTCTCCTCTTTTAATTTGATAGTCATTCTCTATGTGTTTGGTTTGTTCATATATGGAACACTAGATTTGATACAATGCAGGGTCTGTCCAAGGGCCTAACAACCCAGTATAAGACTTTAGACCTCAAAATTTTAGATAAAAAATGCTTTAAAAAAATTCAATTTAGTTATTAATATGCGATATGATAGATCGGTTATAGATCATTTAGTTCAATTCGTCAAAAAAAAGATATATATTTGTACTGATTCAAGTTCGAACTTGAATGTGACAAAACTCGTTTTTTGTTTGTTTTTTATAAGCCTTGCGTTGTTTTTCTTATTTAAAAAAAATTCACTATAACCTTTGGTTGAAACCTCTAAAATATAAAATATGTTGGGTCAATCTTAAATGAATGTGAATAGATAAATTTTGTACCCAAAAATCTAGAAATTGTATTCTACCTCTTGCTCTTTTTTCAAGAAATCATATTTCCTCCAATCAGAATACAATATCTAGAAGTGCATCACTTGTCTAATAGTGATCTTCACTTACAACACCAAAGTATCAAGTGAAATTGACATTGTCTTTATCTATATATAATAGTATTTGCTCTTGTAAAAAAAATTATGCATCAAAGAATACAAATGACAACATCCCAATGAGAATCACAAGGAGCATTAAGGAATTGGTCAAATACTCATTACAAAGATGATATAGTTGGTAAGAATTCAACATTTCATTCTAGGTCCAAGCACATTGATGTTAGGTATCATTGGATACGTGATGTTTTGGATGCTAGGTTGTTGGAATTGGTCAAAGTTCATACAGATGATAACGGTGCTGATATGATGACCAAGGCATTACCGAGAAGCAAGTTTGAAACTTGCTGTGAGATCGCCGGTTTGGCGGTCACCTCCACATAGTTGTGAGGGGGAGATATGTTGGGTTTTGGGCTCCCTTCCTATGTGGAGAAAGGCCCAATATGTGCAAGCCCATGAGTCTCACTTAACCAAGTGGAGAGGGGTTAGATTAGTGGGTGAGAGAGAGTTGAATTCAGAGAGACAGGCAAAGAGAAAAGTGAGAGAGAAAGAATAAACCCTATTTTCGCATAAAACAGAGCAACTGTACTAGATTTGCGATATCTCCTTCGTTCACCGTCGGATCAGGCTGAAATTTTGACAGCAGGTTCGTGACTAGTGGTACTTCATTCTGACCGTTTGGATCGTCGATCAGATGTCTGAGGTGGGAGAAATCGAACTCGGACAGTAGCAGTTTTTCTGGTTTTTGCTGAACTTTGTTCTCAATTTCATGCTTGTTTTCTCATTGTTTTGGCTGATTGTTGTGCTGGTTACCTTGCTGTTTTTGGTTGGTTATTGAGCACGAATTTGTGCCATATTTGAAACTCTCTTGTACACATATTTTTGATCATAGTGGAGCTTTATTACTGGCTTGGTCCCGTGGTTGTTTACTTCTCACATTGAGAAGGTTTTTCCACGTTAAAAATTATTGTGTCCTTTGTGATGGTGATTTTATTTGTTGTAATTATTTGTTGATTGCTCCTCACAGATTCTTGCAAGTTTGGGAAATTGATTATCCGCTGCATATTGCTCTGTTAGAGTTGTTATTATTATTTGTTGCTGTATTTCCCATCAGAGTGGTATCAGAGCTCTTTGGTTAAGGGGCTGTTTGACTTGTTTGAATGATGGAGGCAAATACAAATAGAATGATTTGTTTGAATGGCACTAATTATCACTTATGGAAAGGAAAAATGAAGGATTTGTTATTTGTGAAGAATTTGCATCTTCCTGTGTTTGCTAGTGAGAAGCCAGAATCCAAGACTGATGAGGATTGAAGTTTTGAACATTAGCAGGTCTGTGGTTTTATTCGGAAATATGTAGAAGACAATGTTTATAATCACATTGCTAATGAGGAACATGCAAGATCCTTGTGGAAGAAGATTGAATCTTTGTATGCTTCTAAATCAGGGAATAATAAGTTGTATTTGTTGAACTCCTTGATGAATTTGAGGTACAAGGAGGGGACTTCTATTTCAGATCACTTAAATGATTTTCAAGGGCTCATAGATCAATTGTCAAGTATGGGTATCAAATTTGATGATGAAGTGTTGGGACTATGGCTACTAAATACTCTACCAGATTCTTGGGAAACTTTTCGGGTTTCAATTACAAACTCAGCTTCTGATGGTGTTGTCTCTTTGCAAAGTGTAAAGGGAAGTGTTCTTAATGAGGAGATGAGAAGGAAGGCACAAGGTACTTCATCTCATTCCGAGGTACTTGTCACTGAGAACAGGGGCCGAAGTCAAAGAAAGGAATCGAAAGGGAACAGACAGAATAAAGTGCGAGTAGAGAGAACAACAGAAGTAAGTCCAAGTCTAGACACAAGAATGTGGAGTGCAATTATTGTCACAAAATGGGGCACATACAGAGGAACTGTTTCATATGGAAAAGGGAGAGCAAAAACAATAACAGTAAGCAGAGAGATCATGATGATGATGACCGTGTTACTACTGCTACTTGTGATAATCTGATTATTCTCCGTGACTATGACTCAGTCAATCTTGTATCAGATGAGAGCATGTGGATTATTGATAGTGGTGCTACACTGCATGTTACACCAAGGAAGGAGTTCTTCACATCTTACACTTCTGGTGACTTTGGAGTGTTGAAGATGGGTAATGATGGTGCGTCCAAGGTAGTTGGTATTGGTGATGTTTGTTTGCAGACCAACATGGGAGTGCAGTTGTTGCTTAGAGGAGTCAAACATGCTCCTGATGTTCGCTTTAATTTGATCTCTGTGCAGATGCTTGATGATGGTGGTTATGATAATCACTTTGGTTCAGGAAAATGGAAACTCACCAGAGCTAACTTAGTTGTGGCCAGAGGGAGAGATTGTTGGGTATTCAATTATGAGTTGTTAGTCCCATATTGACCAGGAATGGATGCTGTAATAGATATATAAGAAGAATGACCCATACACCTAATGCCTTAAGGTTTTGGGTTGATATGTGGTGTCTAAAGTCTCTTATAAATCCTTGTTTAGTCCATTCCGAATTGTGGTGCTCCTCCGAACTCTCCAACAAGTGGTATCAGAGCCGGGTTCGGCTTGACGGGGGGAGCAAAATTAAGGACTTGGATCAAGTCTAGTGGTGGACCAAGCAAAATTAAGAACTTGGATCAAGTCTAGTGGTGGACCAAAAAAGGACTCGGATCAAGTCTAGTGGTCAAGTGGTCAATACTTGGATCGGGTTCGGCTTGACGGGGGGAGCAAAATTAAGGACTTGGATCAAGTCTAGTGGTGGACCAAGCAAAATTAAGAACTTGGATCAAGTCTAGTGGTGGACCAAAAAAGGACTCGGATCAAGTCTAGTGGTCAAGTGGTCAATACTTGGATCAAGTGGATCAAGTCTAGTGGTGGGGACTCATAATTGAGGGGGAGATTGTTGGGTATTCAATTATGAGTTGTTAGTCCCATATTGACCAGGAATGGAGGCTGTAATAGATATATAAGGAGAATGACCCATACACCTAATGCCTTAAGGTTTTGGGTTGATATGTGGTGCCTAAGTCTCTTATAAATCATTGTTTAGCCCATTCCGAATGTTGTGCTCCTCCAGACCCCCCAACAGATATTAAGTCTACTGAGTTAGTTGAGGTTCCCACAAATACTTCTTATGGAAAACTAGTTATTAATAGATAGATATATCTTGATCTTGGAATATGCTAGTTATTAATACTTCCCTTGATCTTGATACATATACTTCTCTTGGTATTCACAAAAAAAAAAAGAAACTTCTCTTGGAAAACTAGTTACTAATGTGATTATTCTTTCCTGTGGTCAGCATGAAATCAGTGATTGAGAGATATAACATTTGCAAGGAAGACCAACAAGTGACAAATCCAGAATCTGAAGTCAAGGTATGCTTTATCAATCACTCTTTAGTCATGTCCAATATCTTGATCTGTCATGAATAACAGTACAAGCAAAGTGTATTTGAAGTCTATCAACATTTTTTTGTTTATTTATGAATTTATTGAATGGATCAGTTTAGCTTGTAATTATGCATACAACTACAAAACAGAACTGCATATAACTTTGTTCTTATATGTATAAGCAAGACTAACTCTTAACCTCCCAAATGAGCTTATAAAGTTGGATGGGATTATAGGAATTGAATTCTTGATCATTTAGTCAAGAGGGTTCTAATGAATGATTTTGTATCAACAGTACAAAATGCTCACTTAAGTCATCAAACATAATCATATTTTAGTCTTTAATCTTTATCCACATGACTTCAACAATATTATTCTTAAATAAACAGAGAAAACTTGTGCACTTCATGTTTAGTTTCAGCTTTTGTTTCACCACAGCATTGAACTATTATGCCACCTTTTTTCACTGTTATTAATTGAACATCTAAATTTTTAAACCTCATTATGTTTCCTTATCATTACTCATTTACATGATTATTTTACTTTATAACTGATAGTTTTGGCAAAGGGAGGCAGACATTTTAAGGCAGGAATTACAGAATCTACAAGAAAACCATCGGTATAACTACTCTAATACAACATTCATTAATTTTACTACAAAATAGTATATGTATATGAATTCACACTACTCTTATACAACATTTATTAAGCTCCATGAATGAGAACACTAACATTTTGAGGACACAGGCAATTGATGGGAGAACAGCTTTATGGTTTGAGTATCAGAAATCTACAAGATCTAGAGAATCAATTGGAACTGAGTCTCCAAGGAGTCCGCATGAAAAAGGTTAACTACCTTGTATATTTATTTAAACTCAAAAGGAATGAATACATAATGTAAATCTGCTTAATTGATCAAACTAATTAAGAACCATACAAAAAACCAGAAAGCAATTAACAACTTTAATCAAATTCTGCAGGAGAAAATTCTGACAGACGAAATCCAAGAGCTGAACCGAAAGGTAATTCTAAATTCTCAGTAGTGGCCTTCTCTAGTTTTCCTCTCAAAATTTAACAAAACTCAGAGAACTTTTATGTTTCAATTTACTCAAATACAGGGAAACATAATCCATCAGGAAAATGTGGAACTTTATAAGAAGGTAAATCTCATTCAACAAGAAAACACACAACTACACAAATAGGTAGCGCAGCTTAGTTAACTAATCTGCATCGCATTGCATGATTGTCAATTGCAGATAACAGAAAATAACAGTTTGTTCAAATTTTGTTACACTGCAATGTTATAACTCAACTATAGCTATTAGCTACTATTTGACAATAATATATCGCAGAACAATAACAATATGTTCAAATTCTGCTATCTTATAGTACTGCTATAGCTGATATTTGACATCACTCGCATGTTCCTAGGTCTACGGCACAATTGATACCGCAACAAGCAAAAATGCATTTGTTCAATTTCCGTACGGTGTTCGAGGAGGAGGAGAATATCCACTGACATTATTTCAACTTCAGTTATGCCAGCCTGAACAAGAACAGTATTGTGAGACCTCAGGCAGTGCAAGTGCAACAAAATGAATGTGTCAAGACTCAAGACTCTCAAGTCTTAAAAAAAGACATAAATTGACATTGCTATGTTATGCAGCATAATAATCACATTTGGTGAAGTGAGAATATTTTTTTCTTATGGATTAATAATAATATTAATAAAACTCACTGCACTACTCAGAGATACAACAATCAAACACATGGTGAAATTGGATGAGTTTCATAAATGTTTATTATCATTTGCATGTTATATTAAATTACATATATACAGAATCCTATCTCATGATGTAACCGTTAATTAACTGCAAATGCACACTTCGCTCGTGTGAATGGTGTCCGTCATTTGCCAAGAAATTGTTTTGAGTGCATAATATTAGCTAGTGTTATTTTGTAATTGAATTTAATTTGGAGAAAAAAAAAACAAGAGTTCACAAAAGATGAATTTAATAGTAGTAAGAAATTGTTTTGAGTGCATAATAATAGTAGTTCTTTAAAAATGTCATTCAACTCTATCCTCACCAATTTTTCATCTAGTACTTATTTTACATAAAATATATTTGAACTTATTTTTTTTAGAAAAATACCGACACAGCGTGACAAGATTGAGAAGCGTACTGACATTGATGATTGTTTTAGCGCGTGAAGAGAGGTATAGTGCGTGTGGTCCTCTCTGTATATGGTGTCACACATTTTTGTCTAAATAGATAACCTCTTTTTACATACATAGATGTGTTTATTGGACGGCTAATCAAACCTATATTTATTTATCATTCATATACTATGTCATCCACTTCCAAATATCACTAATGAGTGAAGTAATATTTTATTGTAAAAGGAATTTAAGATCCAATTGGGAAAACCTACAATGAAATTTTTTATTGATATTATAGATGTGATATATTAATAATGTAATATAATAAGAAAAAGAGAATGATGTGAATAAGATGATAAGAAGAGAGAAATAAATGTAAAATGAGGTGTTAAATGAATATGAAAATTTTAAATATACATGTACCATTGTTGTAAATTGTAATTATAAAAACCACTATTAAATTTTTAAAAAAATATATTCTTTTTAAATACTTCTAGCATATCTCATAAGATTAAAAGTCAAAATTAAACATATTTATATAAAAAAAATACAAAATACAAAAAGCATCTTAGAAACTTCACATAAAATTAATACTTAAAATGAGCGTTACAATTAGATACATAAAGAGTATATAATAGTTATTGATTTTAGAATAAGTTATAATTATCAATAAACTAACGTGTTTGTACTTTAATTGAGTACATAATAGTAGTTGTAATGTATTTTCTACTATGCACATTTTTAGCTAGACTCTAAATCTCCTTTAGTGACAAAATTGTTGTTGATTATTAGTGTTTTTCAAATATCGAAAAGTTTGTGTTTTCATTGTTTGCTGCGAGAAGAGTTTACCTTATCTTATCTCCCAACATATTATAAATTTTATTGTTTACATCTTCAACTCAAATAAGTTAAATCTTGTAAGTTATAACTAAGAATAGCTATAAGTGGAGGTAACAAACATATCACACCTAGTTTACTATGAATAAAACATGTTAAAATTACTTGAATTTGATATATAGGATCTATCAAAAGTGAGTCAAGTAAATGACTTTAGTAAAATCGTCATTTGGAGACTAAAAGACAAATTTTAAGATGAGATTTTTTAAATTCAATTAAAAAAATTAAGAAGTGGGATTTCATGGAGATTACAAAAAGTGCAAAGCATCCCTATACACATAATAACAAAAACAGAACGGCAACCATCATAAGATTGTAAAATAATTAATAAAAACTATATGACTTCAAATTTATATATAAATGAAAAATTCTTATAATATATCTATAAATATAAAAAACTGCACACCTTCAATCTTCAATTAGAACATTGTATAATTTGATAAATTGTTGGCAACAACAAAATAAAAATATTAAAGTCACTATCTTGCTAACAAATAAATGTCATAGTAAATGTCCTTCATACATTTCAATGTAAACAAATACTACATATAAAAATACTTCAACTCAAGTGCTAATGAAATTGACATAAAAACAAATAAAATTATATTGACTGAAAATTCGAGTTAAAATGTTTACTAGAATAATTATTAACTAGAATCTATTTACATTTCTAGTTAAATTCTAAATTATCAGAATCTCTCGAGAGTTAAAAAATACACAAACATATAAAATTAGTGATGACAATCAAACCTAACATCTTGGCATACAAAGGAAAGGCGTCTAGGTTTTTCGTCGTCATCAAGATGACAACCTTCGTCGAAATTTTGAGAGTAGCTAACAAGATCATATTGAAAAGAAATGTGTTTGTGCCTACACAAAATCTTCCTCTGCCTCAAGAACTTTCTAAGTATGTTCCTCCAACTCCACCTTCTTTTTATTGGGCTGTATTGGATTTGAGAGTATTGGAACTCATTGGAGACAGGGAAACAAGGTGGAGACATAATGCAATTGGAGATGTAAGAGGGTCTTTGCACTGTTGTTTTGATTGTGATAAGATCTTTTTCCATTTGAATAATGGAGTTTGAGATTTTGAGACAACACTAGATGGTTTTTATTGTTTTTTAGGTGAGTATATGTTTCTCTATCTTGTCAATTATTTTGTTTGGCAATGAGGTGGGTGAGAATCTAAGTGCTTTGTTACCATTTGTACCTAGTACTATACTTGTAAAGGGGTAACTCTTATTCAAAGTTTATGTAACTCAACTTCTTTTGTGAGCTTCATTAAACTACTATCTTTTTGCACCCTCTAATAAAATGAAAATATAAATTTACTATATACTTTTTTTCTTTAATATATGTGAAAGAAAAAAAAAACAATGAAATCTTAATGAACTGCCTTAGTATTTAGTTACTATGTATCAATATTATTTAACACTTTTACACATTTATTAAGGTAAATATTTGTGCAACCGCTTAAATAAGGTATCATTCACACACAATTTCATATATTAATCTTTTGAGCTAGATAAAACTACAATGGACAATATAGTTATCTCTAAAGAAATAGAGTAAACCATCAATTTAGTATTTAAATTATTATTATCTCTTTAATTCAATCTCTAAATTAAAAATAATAATAAATAGTCCCTGAACTATTATTACATTAACTTCCCTCAATAACTTTAAAAAGTATAAGACAGAATTATAG
>JBBPBT010000152.1:8950427-8985944 GCA_037974875.1 Cicer bijugum | reverse complement strand
TGAAATAAAAAAGCTACGAGAAAATTTGGTAAAATTATAAAGAAAGTCACACCAAAATTAATATTTTATAATATTTAATTTTCAACATAATTACACATATGTTGAAGAATACTTTTTATAGAGAAAAAATCGGAATATATTTTTATTTAGAATTATAGATGATAGATATTTTTTTTAGATGAAATGATAAATACTACTTAAAATTTATATATAGAACTATAAAATATTGATATCGATCAGTTGAATCATAACTTACCAACAAAAATTATAGATTCATAATTATTATAATATATTTTATCAATAATATATATATATATATAATAATTTTTTTCTTGCGAAAAATGGACTTTAATAATCTCAAATTCTCCTATATATATCATAAAATACTATTATTGCAAATACTAAATAAATAAAACTTATATCCCTATCTTTAAAAAAAGAAAAAAAAATTGATATCCCTATATAAGTTATTATTATTGGACAGCAAATCTTGATTTGATTGGACAAAAAATAAATGAAACCAAAACTATAATTGAAGAAACTCTTTGTATCTCATACACACACATTGGCCTATCTCTTTTGTGAAAGATGGCAATGGCAATGGCGCTTCGTAGACTTTCCTCTTCCATCAACAAATCTTCACGTCCTCTCTTCAGTTCAACCTCTGTTTACTACAAGGTTGGTTACACATACACTTCTCCCTCTTCTTTTCAATTCTATTCTCATTCATTCTTTCACTATCTTTTCTTCATTAATCTTATCTCTCTTTTAAATTTAGTCCTCTTTGCCTGATGAAGCTATCTACGACAAAGAGAATTCACGTGTTACGGTATGCGCATTATTTTTTAATAACTTATCATCATAATATTATCATTCATTATCATTATATTTCCACGTTACATGCAACATACTCATGGATTTGATGCTTCTGGTGATCTATGTAGCACCGACACTTGTGATTTTATACAATCATTTCTACTTGCAAATTTTTATTATTATTGGTGTTATATGTGTGTGTTGTGTCTGGTGTTTGGGTTGGAACTGTATAGTTTCTAATTGTGAAGCTTATTTCATGGTGTTTTGGTTTGAGAATTGAAAAAATGTTAACTTTTGCAGTGGCCAAAGCAACTGAATTCTCCACTTGAGGTTGTTGATCCTGAAATTGCTGATATAATTGAGCTTGAGAAAGCTAGACAATGGAAGGTACATATAGTTGAGCTTGCTTGTATCTCTGCCTCCAAAACATGTATATATATTGAACTTCAAAACAGTTCTCCAACTGTTTGTTTCATTGTGTGTTATAAATATTTGGGATAATTGTTTTGTGGTGAAGTATTTCCCATGTTTAGGATTTTGTTAAAAAAATTAATTTCATCTTAATGAAGAGTTCTTTTTTTTTTTTTTTTTGGTGAAGGGGCTGGAACTGATACCCTCAGAAAATTTCACATCTTTATCTGTTATGCAAGCTGTTGGATCTATCATGACAAATAAATACAGTGAAGGTTATCCTGGAGCTAGATATTATGGAGGAAATGAGTATGTCATTCCATTACATGATGTGTATACTTGTCTTTAATAATTCATGGAAGCCAATGAATAAATATAGAGTAATCATTTTGGACTTTATTCTATAAGTACCACATTGGATCCAATTCAAAAGGTCGTCGATCTTTCTTATTGCAGGTATATTGACATGGCAGAAACACTATGCCAGAAGCGTGCCCTTGAAGCATTTCGGTTGGATCCTGCTAAATGGGGAGGTAAGAACACAAGACAAATATATCAGTAAGAAACAGATATGGCAAGATTGTACTATATTTTCTCTTTAAATCATTGTTAGTACTTGGTAGTTGCTTTATCGGTTTATTCTTCTCATACAAGTATGATATCACTTGTTCAGGCTTCACTTAAGCTCTTGTTTGATGTTACTTATTCAAGAATTATAATAAATCAGCAATGAACGTGCTAAGGATTGAAGTCTGTCAGACTTCATGGACTTTGCTTGTTAGAATTTGAAACAATCCTTCCTGCGAGCTTTTCTGATGGTGAATGGATTTTTTAAATATATCAGAATTGAAGTTTGCTCATCTTTGTTACCCCTAATTTGCAGTGAACGTGCAGCCTCTGTCTGGTTCACCTTCAAATTTTCAAGTTTACACCGCATTGCTGAAACCTCATGATAGAATCATGGCACTTGATCTCCCTCATGGAGGACATCTTTCTCATGGATACCAGGTATTATCAATTTCCATCTTTCATTTCCTGTTATAGTGAATTCTACAATAGATGTATGGATGGAATAGCTTATGATCATGAATTCTTGACATTTTTTTGACAATATTGTTTTGCTGTTAGCTCACATTACTTTAATGACATATTGAATTTCTATGCATTTATATTCTACTGTTGGAACATTGTTAATTATTAGTTACTGACTTACTATCTTCACTATGTAGACCGACACCAAAAAGATATCTGCAGTCTCTATATTTTTTGAGACAATGCCTTATAGGTTGGATGAAAGCACAGGATACATTGACTATGACCAGGTATGTTTGCAGTTTCTTTTATCATGTTCATGATCCTTTGGGAAATAATCGTCATTTCAAACTTAGTCTTTTAAACACAATTAGCTTTATCATACTCAAATAAGTAAAGTTAGGATAAAAAGATTCACATGATATGCATGTGGTGATAAACTGAAGAATTTATATTTCCCTACCTCATCGCAAATTATTGTTAATAACTGATGTTCGATGGGCAATCTAAAAATCTTCAAACTGAGTTTTCCCCAAGTTTAGCAAGTTCTTATTTAGGAAGCATAGTATTCAATTCTTGCTCCTTAAGATCATGATTTATTCATGTACCACTTTTGTGTCAGCTCAATCTTTTTATTAATTGAACAACTTTAAAATGCAGCTTGAGAAATCAGCTACACTCTTCAGGCCAAAATTAATAGTTGCCGGTGCTAGTGCCTATGCACGTCTGTATGATTATGCACGCATACGCAAGGTAATGTATGAATATTACAACATGATTTTCTATAGATAAATAGATTATCGTTCTTAGAGTTTTTAATTTGAAAGGTTATCTGAAACACTCTAAGTTGAACTCATGAAACACAATCCAACTTACAACAGGTGTGCGATAAACAGAAAGCTGTGCTGTTAGCAGATATGGCACACATCAGTGGATTGGTTGCAGCTGGTGTTATTCCTTCACCTTTTGATTATGCAGATGTAGTGACAACCACAACTCACAAGTCACTTCGTGGCCCACGTGGAGCTATGATCTTTTACAGGAAGGGATTAAAAGAAGTCAACAAAAAAGGAAATGAGGTACACTCTTGAAGGCATTAACAAAATTCATTGATATTTTTTATGCACTTCTATCTTCTGTTTCATGTCTTGTTTACATTATTTTATCAAGTTTTTCTTATCCCTACAAATATTTATGTAAGTTCATGGCATTATCCAAAAAGAGATACTAATTCTTCTAACTTATTTGAAGGTGTTTTACGACTATGAGGACAAAATCAATCAGGCTGTCTTCCCCGGACTGCAAGGTGGTCCTCACAACCATACCATTACTGGTTTAGCTGTTGCGTTGAAGCAGGTAAATAAATAGAAAAATAACGATGACCGATGTTTTACTTTTGTTTTAATTGCACCTATGAAGTGAGCTTAACAAGAGGGTTTTGTCTTAGGGATTTAGTTGAAGAGTGACCAAGTTTTTGAGTGATAATAGATTTAATGACCGAGAATGTGTGCAGTGTGTGATGCATATTCATTAAGTAATAATATTTTGTTTTTACCCTTTTGTGTATTCAGGCTACAACTCCAGAGTATAGAGCATATCAAGAGCAGGTTCTCAGCAATTCCTCAAAATTTGCACAGGTACAATAGAAAGGAGAACTCAACCAGTCAACTGTCTCTTCTCGTAGATATTGGAACACAACATAAGGGTTTGTCTCCTTGTTGGACCACACGTATTAACTCACTATGTATTAATTAACACTAAATATATTGCAGACTCTGAGTGAAAAAGGCTATGAGCTTGTTTCTGGCGGAACTGAGAATCATCTAGTTTTGGTGAATCTGAAGAACAAGGTAACCTGACAACTACTATGCATTTTAATATGAGCATTGCGGAGTCTACTAAGTTATACAATCATAACATTCAGTGTTAATTATTTGTGTATTTGTCATAAAGTTTACATGAAATTACTAGTTATCGATATGATTTAGTTCAAGAGAAATTTGCTAAGGAATATATTATGTCAGACCCATTAAAATTGTGGTATCATAATTTTTAAGTGAGATTGATCTGTCTTTTATAAAAAATCTTTGTTCAGGGCATTGATGGCTCCAGAGTTGAGAAGGTGTTGGAATCAGTCCATATTGCAGCTAATAAAAACACTGTTCCTGGAGATGTGTCTGCTATGGTTCCCGGTGGCATCAGGATGGGTACACGATCTTCATATGAATCATATCTTACATTTTTATTTTTATTAGTCCTTGTTCAACTACTTGATCTTGATAACTCTTGTGGATTTCAGGAACTCCTGCTCTTACTTCAAGAGGATTTGTTGAGGAGGATTTCGTTAAGGTCGCAGAGTATTTTGATGCCTCTGTGAATCTGGCTTTGAAGGTTAAGGCAGAGAGCAAAGGTTCATAAATTTTCTATACCCTTCCTATGTGTTTGTGTTTATTGGAAGCTTGAATAAGCTAACATGTTGTTACTGATGAACTTTGATAATTAGGAACCAAATTAAAGGACTTCGTGGAAGCATTGCAGTCATCCTCTTCCGTGCAATCAGAGATTGCCAAGCTTCGTCATGATGTTGAGGAATTTGCAAAACAATTTCCAACCATTGGTTTTGAAAAAGCATCCATGAAGTACAATAAATAAGAAAAAGAAAAATTTCCATCAGGTATGCACAATTATGCCAATCATATCATGTCTTTTTTAATAATGTTTTTAATGTATTATGTTGATGAGGCATGCATACTAGTTCCTCACTTGTGCATGTACTATCTGTGTTTTGTGTCTTAGCAAGCTACTAGTAATGAACAAAAATGATCGATGTTGTTAAGGTTGTGGCCTATGAAACATGATAAATCATACAGGTTAAGACTCATATCATAGTGCACTTAATTTCAATTGGACAACTTCACTTTTATCAAATGTATTCCTCTTTTAAACATCATAGTTTTTTAGATGACTTAATGATAATCTCTGACGTGTTCTTTTGCTATGTGGCAGTGGCGGTTTACACTATGGTGAAGCAGTTCAAGGTGATAAGTTTTCCTGATTAATGGAAGAGGAGGATATATATAGCAAATGAAAAGCATTAGGCTGGAACTTTCGTATGTATGAAACTAGAAAAACTTGATCAGACATCTTCTTGAAATGTATAGATACATCTATTTATATTCTGTTAAATGTGAATCGCCAGCTTCTAAGTTGTCATGTCAATATTTTCAACTTTCTATTTGATGTCAAAATACATTAATAACATTTTACAATTTACAACATTATGGATGTTTTAATTTAATTTATATAAACAGTCAGTATAAAATTATTTTACAACGTCAATCAATCACAACCATTTGGATATGATTTACCCAACTCTATAAAACTTTTTACACCCGTGTGCAAATTAATCTGATGTTTAATCGTGTCAAAGACATAAACATAAAATATATATAAAGCAGGTGGTTTTCCTGTAGTTGTAAATCTTGTTTCAAAAAACATGTCGAATCCAAACCCAACACATTAAATGATGATTTTTCTTTTCAATATACTTTGTAACTTGTCCAAACACACGCTTAAACATATGCTCGATTGGCGCAGTTGCCTTTGGTTTGATTACTGTGTCAAGAATTGCTGATACTCTCCCGTAAAATCCATCTTGGTGGTGAGGTGAATTCTTTTTTATAGTATCACATTCCCATCTTTAATTATTTTTTCAAGATCAATGAGCAATTATACCAATTCCGATCACTATTTAGTGTATATATATCATTCTTCTTGATATTAGTATAAAGGTGTATCTTCATTACTTAAATTGACTCTTCTAGCAACATGAAAGTTTTGTAACCAAATAAAATATAAACATCATAATACAACTTATCTTAAAATTTGTATCCATAATTTACCTTTTAGAAGTTCGGTCCTAAGCGATTTAAGCTTAAGTAGAAGATCAACCTACAAAATAGTTATATGCACAACTATCAATGCAATAAAAGACTTAAACTAAAAACCACGCCTTTGTTTGCACATGGAAAAACAAAGTTTTTTCATCCACATAGCCAAAACACATTTTATTTAACTTTTATTTCAAACCTTCAACTTGATAAGAGCATATTTCAAATCTAACAAACTATTTTACTCCATCTTTATATTTTTTTGAGAGTCCATTAACAAACATTCATCATTGATTTATAGTTTTGTGATCTTATTATAGTTAGATATTAAATTCTATTTAGGAAACTTACAATAACAAAAAAGAACAAAGGCAAATCGAAGGAATGTGATCTTACTATAGTTTGCTCAATTTTGGATTATTTGTAGGGTTTTGATTAATGTGTTCATTTGATTTGATTTGTAGGAATGTGAATTAGTTAATCATCTCAAATCTGTCAAGGATAGTTCTAAGCTTCGTTCAGCAATTGAGGATGTGCAGGTGTTTATTTTTAATTTTTCATTTTTGACCCTGTTAATCTTTTTTTTTTTTTCATTCCTTTTTCTCATGCTATAAAAAATGGTTTTAGTGTTGACGTGATTCTTCAAAATCTCCACTCTACAATCCTTTAGAAACAAAATACCAAAAAAAACTTTCAATTTTGTGCTCATTCCATCAACCGTGCCAATCATTTTAACGAGGTGTTAGGATTTTTTCCTTAATAAAAAGTGTCTTAGAGAATTGAAAAATGTAGATGTTTATAAATTACATAATGTATAAATTGCTTAGAAAATATGCGTGTGAGATATTTTTTCTAGGTTTATTTGCAGTTTTGGTCCTCTTATTTTAGCTGAATCGCGAAAGTAGTTTCTCATTTTGTTTCTCTCCTCCCTCAAGCAGAATTTTGGTCCAAAACTTTGTGAAATTTCATTTTTTTTACATTTATTTAAGTCTCATCATACCTCAAGATCTCATTTTTAACAATTGTACATGAAATATATAATCATAAATGGTGTAATACGACTTAAAAAAAATGAAATTTCATCAAATTTTGGACCAAAACTGAGGAGAAACAAAATGGGGGGACTACTTTCGCGATTCAGCTAAAATAGGGAGACCAAAACTGCAATTAAGTCTTTTTTCTAATATTCAAACAATGTACTATTTAAAAAAAGTTAAAAACATATTTCAGTATATAACCACATAAAACAAATTCAATATTTTCAGAGCTTATAAATAAATTTATTCAATTTTTTAGAATATCCTATTTGGCTCTCCCGTTTTTCTCTATTTTTCCTCCATATTCTTCTACTTAGATGACACAATGTACTGATGATTGGTAGTTGTAAATGTCAAACTCTATGCATATGGTGATAAATTGGGGTGATATGAGATGAGTACGTCTACGAAGTTTGAGATAAAAATGAATGACAAATCACGATTATGAAGTATGATATTATATTTTAATTGTATTGGAAATGCTATCATTCTATAATAAAGTCATGTCGATATCATTAAGTTTTAGCCAAATTAACAAATGTTATATTGTTAGACTCAATCTATTATCGGATTTAAATTCAAAATCTCATGAGTTAGTTATAGTATTAAAAGAAAAATCAAAAAGAAAAAAATAAAGTTGATCAAATGTATATGCAGTAACAATTTCAATATATATGGAATTATGGATTATGCCTAAATGGAGGAATGATTCTTTCGATGGTCTCATATCATAAACCACACTAATTAAAATACGATATTGAATGTTAGAAAATGTGATGTTAAATTAAAGGTTTAATTGTAGTTGTAGTTCCCCTATTTTAGTTGAATTGCGAAAGTTGTCTCTCTATTTTATTTATTCTCAGTTTTGGTCCCTCAAACATAATTTTAGTCCAAAATTTGATAAAATTTTATTTTTTTTGCATTTATTTAAGTCACACCATACCTCAATATCTCATATGCAACAATTGTACATGAAATCTATTATCATAAATGGTGTAGCATGCCTTTAAAAAATAAAAATTCATTAAGTTTTAGACCAAAATTCTATCTGAGAGACTAAAACTAGGGAGAAACAAAATAGAAGAACTACTTTCGTGATTCAGCTAAAATATGAGGATCAAAACTGCAATTAAACTTAAATTAAAACATGATATTGATTCATAGAAAATCTAACGCTATGATACTATATTGTAGAACATGTAACGTTAAAAAAAAGTCATGTCCACCATAATTATTAGATGATTATTTGAACTAAACAAACTTTTGAAAAATAAATTTGAATTTGTCAAATATAAAAATCATTTATATTATTAATTAATTATAACTGTTATATTTTTAATAATATTTAATTTACTTATTACGTAAGAATTTTTTACATGTGTGCATAATAAGTATTAACAAATAATATCTTCATAATGGCTCGTTGAGAATTTTCCAGCGAGACGGCTCTCATGTGATTTTTTTGTGATATATCGAGTGAATAGGTAAAATTAAAATGGTTACTTAAATAGTATAAGTAATTTAAATTAATATCTGAATTTTATAAATTGATAAATATATCTTTTAAATTATAAAATAGTAAATAAAATTATTTATATTAAAAAAATTACCGTTAAATATTATAATTTAATGTGTTAATTGAATATTTAACTCTTTTATATTGATTTCATATCAATATCGTCACAATGTATACTAATTTTTCTATGAAATTAATTTTTTCATGGAGTAATCTATTGATAATTAGTTCATACACAATTACAATTACTAACAAATTTATTTCAGACATACTAAATTTCATTTATAAATTTGTAAGATGACATTGATGTGATATTAATATGGATAAGTCACATATTCAATAACAATGTCTTATCAAAATATTTAAAGACAAAGATGTACATATAAATTCTTTTGATTTATATTTTATAATATATGTGATGTATTTGTTAATTCATGAAATTTAAAGACTAATTCGACTAACGCTAATAATTTCAGAGATCAATTTTCATATATTTGTATTTTTTAATAGCAAGAAACTCATGTTGTCGGGTGACACATCGTTAGTATTCTATAAGTGTCTTGTTCATATTTCAAACAAAAAAATCTCAATTCATGTATGAGTGACACATATTTGTTTCTTATTTTTTTTAATCAATAAAAAATATTTATCTTGTATTTTTTTTGTATTAATGAAAAGATTTGTATTTTTTATGCATCATATATAAATATTTATATAATATTTTATTTTTAACATTTATCAATAACAAATATTTTTTTTTATTACTTTGAGACAACTAGAACAAAAAAAATCTTAACATAGATAAAGTAATTGAAATAAGGACATAAGCCATTGAAAGGAAGGAATTTTAAGATACCTTGTCCAAGAGACACATAAAGGTGTAGATGAACATACGATAAAGCCAAAACGACAAAACTGCCACAATTACAAAGACATTTGGTTTGAGAGGATTCAAGAGGACAATTGGTTTCTAGTTTTGAGATAAAATAAATGTTTAATCACAATAATTATTAGCGCGAAGAGAGAATAGAATAAAAACAATGATTTTTGCATTTGTTTAAATAAAATGGAGTATAAGCGAAGAGCTAGAGAGAAATACGATGAGTATAAATCTGAGCGCAACTTTTAATCTTTTAATCATTTAATCATTAAACGTTATGTATTGATGGCATATTGTGCTTTTATACCGCTTTTGTAAAAAAATACATTATGTTTTGTTTATATATATATATATATTTAATAACATTTATAATACAAACGCTATGTTAAGTACACTAATATGAACACAAAATTAGTGAGAAATATTGAGAATATAAATATGAGCGATATTATATGTTATTAAAATTTATAACGTTTAATTATAAATAATTAATTAATATTATTTTTTTTGATTAAATTAGTTTGTCCCAATCGATTAACATGTACTAAATTGATCTAACAACTCGTATTCTAAAAGTGATTAATTGATTCAAAATACGAACTTAAAACAAAATAGATAAGTCAGATTATATGATTATCATATTTTTCTATAGTGAAATTTGAGATAAAAAATCTTACTTACCTATCTAATCATAAATAAAAAATACACATTTAAAAAATCTAAAAAAAAAAATAAAACAAACTATATCCATCTAATAATAATAATAATAATAAATATCACACTTTTTCAAAATAAAATTAATTATTTTATTCTATTTCAACTCTTAATTTAATATTATTTACGTCACTTTTAAACATATTATATATTTTTTTATTCGTCCAATTTATTATTATATAAACTTTCACAATTAGTCAAAAAGATAATATTATATATTAAATTGATTTATAGTAAGTTAATCCATGTTTAAAAGTTATTATAATATGTGTAAACTCTCTTTTTGAGTTTACAACAATAATAATAATTCCATCAAAATAACTAAAAAGTAAAATTCATCAAATAAATAAAAAAAATTGTCAATCATAGAAAAAACTTTCAAAATTTTAATTAGTGATATCCTTACAATTTTCGTATTTATTATTATATCAACAAAATTAAGATATAGATATTTGAAGAACCTGACCAAAAAACAGCTTAGTATACAGTTATAACAAAGATCTTCAAAAAAAAAATGAGACACGAAAATCTGGTTGGTGTCCTTCTTATAGCAAACATGCTTATGGCCACACGCCTTACCCTCACTCTCTCTCTTTCTCGTTCCATTCTAAAACGCACTTCTCCTTCCATTTTCAACCCTAATAAATTACCTAAATCCCTTCCTTGTCCTCTCTGGTCCTCTTCATTTTCCTTCTGCATCGATCAACTTCACAAGTCCACTTCATCTAATTCCTTCACTACTACTTGCTCATTTTCTTCTCCTCTATCTTCTTCATCCATGGCTGCTTCTGCATTCGACGATTCCAATCCTCTTCTTCAGGACTTTGTCTTCCCACCTTTCGATGCTGTTGAACCTAAACACGTGCGACCTGGGATTCGTGCACTTCTTGACAAACTGGTAATCAAGTTTTTAACTTTTGCTCAATTTTGGATTATTTGTTGGGTTTTGATTAATGGGTCTTGATTTGATTTGTAGGAATGTGATTTGGAGGAACTTGAACGTACTGTTGAACCTTCTTGGCCTAAGTTGGTTGAACCGTTGGAGAAAATTGTTGATAAGTTGTCTGTTGTTTGGGGTTTGGTTAATCATCTCAAATCTGTTAAGGATAGTTCTGAGCTTCGTTCAGCAATTGAGGATGTGCAGGTGTTTATTTTTTTATTTTATTTTTGTTTTGGTGTTTTTGTTATTTGTAATTGTGCATTTCTAGATATTGTCTTTTGTTGAAGAGAGTGTTATATTGTTGTGTTAATGTGATTGATTTTGTGTGTTTGGGATGTAGGGCAATACTTTATTTATGTGAATCAGTGTTGTGGAATAGCTGCTGCACTATAACACTGTAGCATATCAGATTTTGATGAATCCACTATGAAAACTGTTATCCTATCCTAGTTTTGCTGTTAGGGATGTAGCGTTCGCTATTCTAGTAGCAATAGCAGAAAAGAGAGAATTTTAGGGTTTTTAAAGATAATAAAACCGAAGAGTTTGCATGTGTGTCAAACATGATCTATTTTTAATATAGAAAAATTGAAGAGTGGGTAAGTATTATTGCTATTTTGCATAGCGGATTTATGGCATTCCACTATTTTCTGCAATCTGCCATTGATAACATTGATGTGAATTAGTTTATTTGCCTCACCTTTTTTAGCACACGACTATCTGAGCCATATTGCAACATGTGATTATGTTGTTTTGCTCCCTTGTTTAAAATATTTTCATGGGTTTTTGGCCATCTATGTATTTATCTTATGAAATGTGATTGCTGTACTTTTGTTGTGCTAACAAGGATTACATTATATTTGCAGGCAGACAAAGTTAAGTTTCAGCTTAGACTAGGTCAAAGCAAGCCTCTTTATAATGCATTCAAAGCTATTCGAGAGTCACCTGATTGGCAGACACTTAGTGATGCTCGCAAACGAATTGTTGAAAGTAAGTTACAAAATGTCCTTTTGTTTATGCGGTTCTTGTGATATTTTGTTTTATGTCTTCTGTATTTGCATGTTATTTTAAGTTTTGCTTGAATTGCTTCGCATTGCATTCCAATGCTGCTTCTCAGCTTCTTGATTTTTTTTCTGGTAAGATGGAGAATTGTGAAAAATGCTTGATGTGTAGTTGGTATGAAGTTTTCTGATTTATGGCTCCACTCTTTTGCTAATTTTATGATTTATTGTGAGAGAGGGGTTTTCACTTATTCATATTTGACCTGTAGTATGGATTATCTTGTTGACTTTACTCATAAACTCATGCCAAATAACATACTGTTGTTCCATTTACCTTCCACTTGATTTTTGACAAATTTATTGTTTGTAGGTTGTCATTTTACGTTGTAACAGTTATATTTATGCCTTTGCAGACCAAATAAAGGAGGCGGTTCTTAATGGTGTTTCTCTTGAAGATGATAAAAGAGAACAGTTTAACAAAATTGAACAGGTGTTCTATTTTAACAACTAAAAACAAATGTAAATTGTTACTATTAAATTTAGAAGCGTGGGCTATTTGATTCCCACTTTCCCACCATTTAGACTTTGGCTGTAATGCTATCTTTATTTATTTAAGCAACTAGACATATCCTGTTCTCAGACTAGAAGGGAAAATGAGCTTGTAATTGTACATATTTTGAAGTTTTAAATATGTCTTACAAATAAATACGACAAGAAACATGAACTGGTAAAATTCGGCTAATATTGAAAATTTCAGAACTCTACAAGGAGCCATATGCAACAGCCTGAAAGTGATTGTACTTTATAACAAAATTCAATTATATGTTTTCTTTTAGTTATATATATTTTTTTGTCATGGTTTCATTTGTAGGAGCTGGAGAGATTATCAGAAAAATTTGGGGAGAACGTTCTGGATGCAACCAAAAAGTTTGAAAAGCTCATTACAGATAAGAAAGAGATTGAAGGATTACCTGCTACAGCTCTTGGGTTGGCTGCACAAAGCGCAGTGTCCAAGGTATGTCATGTTGGCAGTTGTTATTATTTGTAAGTTATGACAATCAGCAATCTTTTTGAATTTTGATTACTTGTGGAAAAATGCAGGGGCATGAAAATGCCACCGCTGAGAATGGGCCATGGATAATTACATTGGATGCACCAAGTTATATTGCTGTTATGCAACATGCACGCAACCGTTCTTTGCGCGAGGAAGTCTACCGTGCTTTTATATCACGTGCATCTAGTGGAGATTTGGATAATACTGAACTGATTGAGCAAATTTTAAAGCTTAGGTTGGAAAAGGCCAAGCTTCTCAACTACAATAACTATGCTGAGGTATGACTTTTTCATTATTAAGAATATAATAATTCTATGAAGGTTGCTGATGTATTTATTATCTATCAGGTTAGCATGGCAACCAAAATGGCAACTGTTGATAAAGCAGAAGAGCTTCTAGAAAAGCTTCGTAGAGCTTCCTGGGATGCTGCAGTACAAGGTAGTGTGTAAAATGTCTCTATGTCGTAGTTTTTACATCATGCTTTAAATTGTATGCAGTTTTTTCAATTAGTTAATGGGGAGAGTGTATTATGTATATATTTTGAGTAAGCTCCTTATTGCCATTGTTCTTCCTTCTAGATATGGAAGACCTTAAGAAATTCTCAAAAGATGAGGGTGCATCAGAAGCTGATGATTTGACACACTGGGACATTAGCTTTTGGAGTGAGAGGCTTCGTGAATCAAAATATGACATTAATGAGGTTGCTCTCTCTCTCTCTCTCTCTGTCACTCTCACTCACTTGCAGTCATCATTTTGAGAAGATACTTTAAGAACATAAGGTTTAGTTTTGACAATTGCTTGTTAATCAGGATGATCAATGAAAAAATCTAGAATGTCTGGAAGAAAGATTAACTTACAATCTTCATATTTTTAAATTTAATACATTGTTTGTGTATAGAATAATTTGCACACCTCAATATTTTATACAACTTGAAGTCCCTTTTTGAATAAATGTTACAAGAGTTTATCATAAGCCAGCCATATATTTTTAACTATTTTGTTGAATGTTGTAAATATCCTACCAAAACTCATTTTCACAAAATTGTACCATTTAAGCCTCATGCAGTTGTAATGTCTTTTATGAAAGAAGGGTAATTTAATGCTATAAAGCCTTGCCAGTGTGGGGTCTAGGGAAGAGGGTTGGACTTGTTGATCTATTGTAGGCAGACTTAGCACATTGAGAAGAGGCTAATTCTATCGTTCTGCGCCTTCAACCAGTGTCAGTTACCTCCAAGTCATATGGCAGCAGTTCCAACTGTTACATCAAGGCTTCCCTTCATATATAATTATTTTTAATTTCAAAATTTGTAATTGCATATCATGATTCATGAAGGATCTCATTATTTGATTTCCATAATTTTGTTCCTGCATATGAATTTTTTTTGCCACTAAACATTCCTTTTTTCTCTAAAACTATCTAACTAATGACATAGGCATATTAATTAAAGGGAAAGGTCCATAATTATGTTCACCGTACTTTTGACATTCTGAAAGTTATTTCATTCATATCAACCACATAAGAAATTTCATTTCTCAGTCCCACTAGAGAGTTATAGTACTCCCTTTGTAATTGAGACTTTCAATTTTAAAAGTAATATTAATTATATTTTTCCAATTGTATCCTTTAATTAACTAATACTAGATGCTCCACTCCCAATTTAATATCTCCCACTTTGTATTTATGGTAATAGTAAATACATCAATACTTGATAAGGGTAATTTAGTAAAATGCATATTTCCTTTGTTATTGAAACTTCTAATCTGCCTAGGAAAGCTCATACGTCTTCTGGTTTTTTCTCATAGGAAGAACTGCGTCCGTTTTTCTCTCTGCCAAATGTCATGGATGGTCTCTTTCACCTTGCAAAAACACTTTTTGGCATTGAAATTGAGCCAGCTGATGGTCTAGCTCCGGTAATCAAATTCCCTTTCGTTCATCTGTGGTTCTTGTATTGGGGAGCACATATTTTACACTTTCTGACACATGATTATTGTTATTCAGGTTTGGAATAAAGATGTCAAGTTTTTCCGTGTTAAAGATTCTTCAGGCAGTCCTGTTGCGTATTTTTACTTTGATCCCTACAGTCGTCCTTCTGAAAAAAGGCAAGGTGCATGGATGGATGAAGTTGTTGCTCGCAGTCGTGTACTGTCACCTGATGGTGGTAACTCATCAAGGTTGCCTGTTGCCCACATGGTGTGCAATCAAACACCTCCAGTAGGAAGCAAGCCAAGTCTAATGACATTCCGTGAGGTAACCCATATTTACTCTGTATTTTTCTATTCTATATTTTATATTTTTAAACTATAATTATTTTTGTGTAATAAAAGAAAGTTGCCTAGGCTTATATTAATGGGAGAACTAATTGCTTCTAACAGTGTTTGGTCTTTCACATGATTACATGTTTTAGACCAAGTCAAAGATTACTTAAATACATATTTTTCCCAATGGCATTTATTAATAGGTTCTGAGCTTAACTATGTAGTCTAAATGCGCATGAATGATCACTCTTTATCTTTCCAGTTAACTGTATTCTTAGACATAATTTGTGTTGAAATTATGAGTTTTAGATAAGGAGAACAGAAATAATAAGGACTTCAAATTTAATGGTGTAATATGATTGATAATAACTTGATACAAAAGATTTTTAACACTAATTCTTATTTATAGGGATACAAGACTCATAATCCTAAATAAATATGAAAATGAGGAAACGAATCATGACAGTAAATATGTAAGTAATATGAAAACTAATCTTGGGTGATAATCTAAGATATCTAAGGTTAGAATTTAGAAACTAATCTTATGTGATATGTAAACTGAGCTGCAGTTACTATATGTTAGTATGTTACTGACAATTTGATGTGCCGACTGAGCTGAAGTTACTAAGTTGTTTCCTATTTAATGACTATAAATCTGAAATGGTTCCGCGAACTATATTTTACATTTTCTCCCTTTTCTCAGGTTGAGACCGTCTTCCATGAATTTGGCCATGCACTTCAACATATGCTTACTAAGGAAGATGAGGGTCTAGTTGCTGGTATTAGGGGAATAGAGTGGGATGCTGTTGAATTACCCTCTCAGTTTATGGAAAACTGGTGTTACCATAAGTAAGTAATAAATCCATATGAAGTTTATGCCCTTGACTTACATGGATGTTACTTTGATCCTACCTTTCATCGTAACTTTATGTTGAAATTTCCTGAAAAACTTTTGCTATATATATTTTGGAAAATCAATGCTTTTCAGCTATACATGGTCTTGTTCTTGGATTTAGCTCAACATTCTACTTCTTTATTGGGCATGTTTGTTTTCCCTGATTCATTTTAATGTATTTTTTTTTTATATTTATACAATTTTTGGTTTCATTAGAGAGACTTTATTGGGCATTGCAAAACATTTTGAAACCGGGGAGACTCTCCCTGAAGACGTATATTTGAAGCTTGTTGCTGCCAGAACTTATCGTGCTGGCACTCTCAGTCTCCGACAGGTCAGTACGGATATACTGATTAATTACACCTTTTCTATATTTTCATTATAATTGAAAGTTGCATATTTTACTGTTTGCCCATCAATTTATGTCTCTGCCTCATTTTCAAATAGCATTATGGCTGTTTTTGTGCATTCAAAGCTGAAATATATACTGTTACTAGTTCTGAACTTTATTATGCAACAACTATCCTTTTTCTCGTTTTTAATGCCATATTCTAATGTTTCTTTCTTGTGTTGTGTTACAACTTGTTTTAAATAAATGATTTTCAATGTCGTTGTAATCTATATTTGTTGCAGATAAAATTCGCAACTGTAGATCTGGAACTTCATACAAAATATGTTCCTGGGGGACCAGAGTCCATCTATGATGTTGACCGCAGAGTTTCTGAGAAAACTCAAGTGATTCCTCCATTGCCAGAGGACAGGTTCCTTTGCAGCTTTAGTCATATATTCGCAGGTTTGCTGTGCTTCTTATACCTCTTTCTCTTTTCCTATATATATGTTATTTTGCACAGACCAATAAATATTTTTTATTAATAAGCAAATTTCAACTTTTTCTATAAGCAAGGGCATAATTGACAAAAAAAGTGGTTAATATAATCTTGAAATTTGGAAACAACAAATAAATAAGAACTTTTCTTCCTAAAATCCAACAATTAAAAAGGAAGGGTGGGAGTATGCAATTATCATCTTGATGAAACTCATATTTTATTAATTTTCTTTTGGATTTTTCATTTGTTAGGTGGATATGCAGCTGGATACTATAGCTACAAGGTATATTCTGTATTTCTTTGATAATTTTGTTATAATGGACATTTTGTTTCGTATATTGTGGATCTTTCATGGCAGTGTAGTACACAACAATGGGGAAAACAACTATTCATATCTTATGGTGAATTTGTGTGTTATGCAGTGGGCTGAGGTGCTGTCTGCAGATGCTTTCTCTGCATTTGAGGACGCTGGATTAGATAATAACAAGGTATATTTGATTAAGAAAATTTGTCAATAAGGAATTGTTTTTCTGTTTAGCGACATGTATTTGTCTTTAATCTTCAATTTTTTTTTTTCTTTTTGCGATTTATAATGGTAAAAGAACATACATCATAGTTTATCTATTACATTTCTAAAGAGTAAACCATCATTTTAGTTGCTGAATGACCGTTGTTTGATTTCCACTATTATTATTGCATTTTTGAACAGGCTGTTAAAGAAACTGGGCACAAGTTCAGGGAGACCATTCTTGCTCTTGGAGGTGGCAAGGCACCACTGGAGGTGAGAATTGAGATAATACATTATATAAATACATCTGATATATTTTAAAGTTGTAAATTGAGTACATGCTCTAATTTGCTTAAATAAACTATTCTAAACCTAATGGGTCTGATTAGGCCTCTCAGAATTTGAGTTGTTCTACAACTCTATAAAACTGCCTTGTAGAGTGAGAATTACCTACCACTTATAAACACTTTGTCAGACTCAAATCTTTAATATCTTTAACAAGGCCGAATACAATTATTATAAATAAAGACAAATATACATCATTTACAACACATTACATTGTAAAATCTCATTCATTAGTTCTTACATTTATTTTGTGCAGCTTGCTTGTTAATGAAAGATATATAGTACAAAAAATTACAATGAATAATCTATAACATGTATATTATGTGGAGTAACTAGTAATTTTTACCAAATTTGATGTGTGTTGAACTTGAAAATTTAATGCAATGTGGTTTTATGCAGGTCTTTGTGCAATTCCGTGGCAGAGAACCAACACCAGATGCATTGCTCAGACACAATGGCCTGATTGCAGCTTAGAAATATTAAGATTTATTCACAATCTTTGTTTTGTTTTTTTGTTTTTGTGACAAAAATCTACTATAATTTATAATAATATAGTTGCGGTTCTTAACATTTTAGAAATTGTCACATTTTAAATTTTATGTTATAAAATTATTTTGCTATTATTATTTTGTTCAACGAGATAAACATTTTGGTAACTTGTAATTAATTCAAACAAAAACTTAATTTTCTTATCTTTGTGTCATAATTAGTTAGTGGTAACTTGTTTAGTGTGAAAGCTACGTTGGAACAACTTGGGAATTCCGTGTCTTCACGTCTTGCAGAAGTGGTGGATGGGGTTGGGTTGGCCTATCTAACATGAAGTCTGAAGCAACATCTTGTACTACCAACTTTATTTTTAAATTTTTTCTTTGAACCAATTGGAGAGATCTTATTTTCACACATTATGTTTTTAAAAAACCACATGTGTTGGGAAGTATAAAAAAATTTATTAAAGAAAAATTTCATGAGTTTATCATTCCCTTAACAAG
The DNA here is from genome assembly GCA_037974875.1 of Cicer bijugum. Taxonomy (NCBI): domain Eukaryota; kingdom Viridiplantae; phylum Streptophyta; class Magnoliopsida; order Fabales; family Fabaceae; genus Cicer; species Cicer bijugum. The sequence goes on along the minus strand of JBBPBT010000152.1, from coordinate 8,966,836 downwards.
CACATTTTCATATCAAAACCCCCATCGTGGAGTAAGAAAAATTTGTGCTTATAAAAATGATTGTTTTTATAAACATCATCTCTCTCTCTCTACTTTTTCATGCACCCACTTAAAAATTTATATTAAAATAACGATCTAGCGGTGAAATAAAACTAATTTTAATTTTTCAATGAGTTGAAAATACAAGTTTCAATATATTTTTTAAATTGAATATTTTGATATTTGGTTTTAACATGTGTTCTTTGGACAAGACACTTGTTAACATTTTTTAAAATAAATTAGTGTTGTTGAAATATAATGATATAATTATTGGTGAGACATATTTGATATTTATTTTTTTGAGATGTTGAGTGATTATTAAATGCTATCATTAAAAAAGTGAGTAATATATAATTGGGGATTTACTTAGGCATTTGTGTATTTTCGCAATGGAATAGCTCCAACCATGTGTCTATGTAGAAGCTTCAAGTCATAGCTTTTGACCTATTTTGAGTTTAACATGCCTTCATCGTAAAAACAAACACTTTATAAACACCAAATGAGAGTTTTATTGTAGACGTTCTTAAAGTTGGTTGGACTTGATAGTAAATCTAGACAAATGTTAATTTAAGTGAATCTTATCATGAATTGCACACACTTAATCTATGTCATCTTTTTCTCCCGTTGATTACTTCACCCTCTTCCACCCCTACTTATCTAATCACTGCTAGTCATCTCTTTATTGGAACTTAAGGGGGAACCTTACATTCTGAGGTGGATCTTTACATTGGACTAAGAACAATTAAATCAGTGACTTTGATATTAGTGTTTCACCAAAAATCTTAAGGTATTAATTATATAAATCATTTCACTTATATGTTGTTCCATATCTACTCTTCTATCTAATGTGAGACTTCTGACTCATACTTCATACATTAATATCATCTCACTCAAGTGTGAGACTATCTACGTTCTTGATTCAACACTAAAAAACTCTCTCACTCCCTCAACATGTCAAACTTAACTCTGATACTAGTGTTAGAGTTTGAGGTGAAACCTTAAATCTCAGAGTGATTCATTCTACTGGATTAAAAGCAATTACATAAGTGACTTTGACATCACATTTGCACCCAAAATCTTAAGACGTTGAGTATATGAGTCATCTCACTTATATAATATTCAACATTAACATTTTCATTTAATGTGAGACTCTTACTCACCCTTGACACATTAATAATCTCTTCTTCAAGTATGAGTCAATCCATTTCATCCTGACCGCCTTAGTCAACGAACGATTCTAATACTAGTGTTGAATCATGAGAAAGTCCTATTTCTTGTCTTGTTATGCTTAATTAACGTTGAGACATAATGTGTCAATCTTTTCACTTTTATCAATAAAAATAATAGAAATTATATAGCTTTAGTCAATTAATTAAAAAAATTAAGTAAAAGGAAGAATTTGAAAGAGAAACAAAAATGTAATATCTTTTCATATAAAAATATAAATATTTAGAAAATTTGATTATTTAATTAAATAAATATAATTTAAATAGTAAATAAAATAGTAAAATTAGAAAGGAAAAAGACCCTTGAAAAATCTATATCTCCTTGATAGATTAAACTTTGTCAATAAAAGATAATTAATTAAATATATATTTATTATCTTAAAAATCTTAGGTTGAATTTTAATATGATATTTTTTTTTGATATATTGAATTGTAAATTTCACTTATCCTTGTCTTCAATGCATGCAGTAAAAAGTATCCATTAGTTTTGACAGATATTGTTCTTATCTATCACTTGAATTGAATATAACATTTTTTTTTCTTCATAAATTAGTATCCCAATTCTGTAGTCGAGTAAGTTCTAAAAAAGTCCTCAAAAGTAAACTAGTGTTGAAAGTGGAAGAGAAAAAGGAAAGCAAGTTCGTTGAACGAATCTGCATTGGAATTTGGATCTGAAATTGAAGAAAGAAATGGCACGTGCTGGAGGAATAACAAACGCAGTAAATGTTGGAATCGCTGTTCAAGCTGATTGGGAGAATCGTGAATTCATTTCTCACATTTCTCTCAATGTTCGTCGCCTCTTCGATTTCCTTGTCCAATTCGGTAATGAAAAAACTCATCTCAAGTTTTTTTATTTTTATTCGACTCATTTTCCATATTAATTCAAATTTCATTTCAGAGGCTACAACAAAGAGCAAGTTAGCATCATTGAATGAAAAGCTTGATGTATTGGAGCGTCGTTTGGAACTCCTTGAAGTTCAAGTTGGAAATGCATCGGCGAATCCTTCTCTTTTTGCAACTTGATATGTAGTCAAATCATTTATTACACACCTTTCATGTAAGCACTCTCCACGCCTATATAGTGTATAATCTAAATGGAATTCTTGATATATGTAAGTCATTTCTAAATCAAAAGTTTATGTGTTTCATTAGTTTCCTCATGCTTTGTTTGTTTAATTCTAGTTGTTGATTTGCAATTTATTGGGTTATCATATGGTTTACTTCATCGGATTTTTTTTAGTCTTAACCCTCCGGTTCTCAAGGAAAGGGACCTTAGTAATCTGGAGTTGGTCAGGAGGTAAGTAGAGTTTGACCAATGATTGTTTCAGTTAGATTTGAATTCGGATCTTTTAGATTGACTTATTCTTAAATGAAACTCATTAACCACTTGAGCTAAGTCTAATGACCTGGTTTAGTTGCAAATTTGGACTAGTAAAATCTTGTGTCTCATAAACAAAATTGTTGCAATTCTCATGTATTTTGATCACGTAATTGTGTCTTTTGACTTAGAGCCAGTTTGAGTGAACTTCTTAAAATCACTTATGGAAAGAATCTTGCAATAATTATGAGTTTGTTGGTTAACAACTTCTTCTAGTAATCAAGAATCCAAGATTACCTTCTAGATCTCTACAGAATTTCTCTTGTTTAACTTCCCCATACATATCTGTAAGCTTATAAGGGTTTTCTATAAGCGAAGAACTATAATTTTATTTTATTTTAATTGAGAAGTTCTTGTGAGGTAGAAGTTAATCCAAATTAGACTCCAGTCCCTTTCAAATGCAACCTTGTGTCAATGGATAAGAGTATTGGTACCTTTGATACATTCCTTTTTGTGGGAAAAATGAAATTTATTTTTCTAATTCTGGATTTCTTCAGTTGGATAGAAATGGATGATAACACACAAATTTTATGATATGTGCCGAATGCCACACTCCATTGAAGTACGACCAATTATCTATTCTGCAGTTTTAATCTGTATAACAGTACACCTCTTTGTTCCTAATAGTCTCGTCCTGACTTTGACATTTTTCATATAATAACGAGTAAGAACATCTCCAATGGTTCTACAATGCCACATCAGTTTTAAGAAAGAACTTTAGCAACTTTCACTTCAATGTTATAACTCTTTAAGAACTTACCTCCAAGTACTGTACTAAGAACTGCTGTTAGAGATGACCTAATGTTATTCTTCCGTAAGAAATGAACTTATGTTATTAAAATTGCACATTCTCACCGATGTTCTTTTCCAGCCATTGAAAAAAATAAGACATTTCTTAACTATTGTCTGAATGGCTCAGATTCTGCTTAATCTCGTTTGACTTATATATAACACAACACATGTTGTATTGTTCTAAGTTCTAACTTGTTACCAAGTTCTACCATAATCTTCTTTCTCCCTCCTTTTGCTTTTGCACATTCTCTTGACTTGACTGTTCTTAATGAAACAATTCAACATAATAGAAGAATCAATGTAGTTCATAGAGCAGAATATGAAAAATCAGATTGACTACTGCAAATCACCAAACAATGAACTACAGAAAACTGAGATTGGAAAAATAAATTAATCTCAATAATCAGTTGTTCACATCAATATGATTGTTGTAAGTCAAATTTTCTTTTGAAGAGAAAAAACTATATTACTGCTTTACTGTACCTGCAGAATTCAAGCCTGCATTCTAATCGGATATTAATTCTCATATAAACTTCTAGTCTTTCTCTTTCTACTGCATCACATTGTCAGACTTTTTCTTTAGTACTGTCTTCAACTCATTATTTCTCAATAAGTAGCATATAAAGGGAGAAGCGGTTGAAGAAATGAGAACCAAGAGTGGAAGAATTGTTTGTCAAATACAGAGGTGGATAAATTTGCACTAAGTTTTCTTTTCCTTCCTTTATCAGAAATGATAAGCAAAATTAAAAGAAAAACCTTTGGCTGAATGAAAGGCCATTGGCAATTTCTTATTGCCCCACACAAGATATCTTTTCAAGCGCATTGTAAATTATGCATTAATATAATCAATTCTTTTGGGAACACGTTATTATAAAAGAGGATTAATGATATCCAATTAATTGTGTATGCTAAATATTTTTCAATAGAACTGTTTAGAAAATGTGATAACATTTTGTTTTCCTCATTGCCATTTGAGAGTTAGTGCCACTTTAGAGATTCAGTGTGAAGAATAACAGATAAGAGACACGGAACTTTTGGGTCGCTGTGGTTTGAGAGTATGTTTTGTTTTTACTAACAATTAGAAGAATGTTACTCTATGTTTGTTTTGTTTCCTTTTTCAAAAGATAAATATTTGAAACATAAAACAGTAAAAAATAAGGTGAAATTGAAATTGTGTAGTGAAAACAAGAAATTTGAACAGAATATATATTTTTATTTTGTCAAAATAAGTCATAATTGTTGTTAGGCTGAACTATAAGTATCCTCAAAAACATGAGCGTTCATCCTGCTTGACGGGATTGGTTACCAGTCTAACCAAAGTGTATATTAGCTTTTTTGAAAGCATAGTTGAATTGTATCTTAGATTAAATCACAATCCAATTTTTTTGTGACATTTTGTAGTAGTCAAGTTTGGACTTAGCAAATGATATGGCCTTTATGCACCATATATTCACTTTCGTTTGGCCCAGTTTATTCTTTAAAATCATAAAGATGAGGAATTCAGTTTCAAGAAGCATAGAGAGGATGAAAGTACAAATCAGAAGTGGTATTTTTTTCTTTTACCATTTAGAATGTGATATTACTAAAGCGATAGCCAAAAACAAATCAAAAGAATTCCATTAGCCGATTTACTATCTCGGTAGTGGGTGTGATAAGGTTTGGATTGTGATGGTTGATTCTGCTGTAGATGTAGTTGAGGGAAGCACCCTTTTATCCATGACAATCGAGTAGCGGTTGGATCCTCCAAGGCTGTCGATTGACTTCATGTATTCAGATGCATTGTTTTCGATGATGAGAGCATCCTCCAATTCGCGAACTATATCAACCATACATGGTCTATATGCTGAGAAGGGTTCAAGACATTGCAGTGCTACTTCCACCACTCTCCATAATGCCTCTGCATGATATCCTCCCTTGATCCCTGGATCTACAATTTCTTCCACCTTTGATGCTCTTATATATGGTTTGGCCTGCATACATATTTATTTCTTAGTATGTATTAAAATATAACTACATAGAATTGAAAATTAATAAAGAGACATGGATCGTACCCATTCAACCAAGCTCCATTCAATCCGTGGTCTCTTTATGTTTAGAGGTTCTCGGCCGCTTACAATTTCAAGTAGAACCACGCCAAAGCTGAAAACATCACTCTTTTCAGATAGTTGCTGGGTTTTGTAGTACCTGCATAGGGATAAATATCAGCTATTCTGAAACTTTTTCATGTCATGGTTGCATTGTGTAACACATGAAACATATAGGATTAGGAGTGTCAGATTCTTCTTCATCTCTTTTGGATGCGTGTAGATAACTATCCCTTAATATTTGTATTTACCGATATCCTCAGTTTAGTTTCTCTATGTTTATAAATAAATATAAATATACACTTCAAAATGGAAATATAATAAAAAACATTTGTTTACTCTCTCTAATCTCTGACTGATAGAGCCTCCATGAAACAAACACAGAATGCAGAAAATAATAGGAGAATCCAGGGAGTCATTTTTATATGCGATTTTTTTCCTGGGTGTTTTTCTTTTCAGAAGGTTCCAAGAATCCTTTGTTTAGGAAATGTAATAAATATTTTGCTCAAAGTGAGAAGTTCAGATTAAGAAAATTTTAGAAGTTCACTTACTCAGGATCCAGATACCCTGCGGTTCCTCTTACTTCAAGGGAAACATAACTGTCTCCTTCCTGAGGAGCATATTTTGAGAAACCAAAATCTGCAACCTTAGCACACATGCTATGATCCAGAAGTATATTGCTCGATTTTACGTCCCTGTGTATTACAGAACGTCCTGGAAATGTGTGAAGATATGCCAAACCTGCTCAATCAGAAAATAGTGAAGTTGAGACCTTGGCATGCTTATCAAAAGTTTCTGATATGTCATATTATTTTAGTATTCCCTATCTAATTAATATCTTTACAATATCATTCTAATCACAAAAAGTCAATATGATCGACCCATCAGTCCATTACTGTCAAATCAAATGTCAATCAGTAGGCCCTCATCATTTTGCATGTGATTTGCTCCAGTTTATTTGTTCATTAGAGATAACAATATGCCTCTTACATTCTTATTGAAGTGTCTACGCCTGTGGCAAGGCATAGCCATTGTATATGTTTCATCTTTTTCACTGTTCGTTTGAATTAGTTTTATTCTTTCATCTATGTTTACATACAACTTCATGCTTTATCCTTCCTGATATAAGGCAAGCTTATTTCTCAGTACCTAGGTACAACTTTGTAAAAATAAACCATCGTATTACGTACCTCGAGCTGCACCTAGAGCAATAGAGAGTCTAGTTGGCCAGTCTAATATTTTTCTCTTTGCTGGTTCCCCTGTTGTCAAGTTGAATTTCAGAACTACTCTGTATTAAAACATATCAGCTGAAAGAATTGTGGGATATTTACCATATAGTCTATCTAGCAAAGAGCCATTGGACATGAAAGGATACACAAGAATTTGTTGATCATTTTCATTACAGTAACCAAGAAGAGGCACCAGGTTCTCATGTTGTATTGCTGAAAGTAGGTTTAGCTGCATGATGCATCAAAGAGAGCAAACTTTATATTCTTGAGCAGTTAATTGGCATGTGCCAGATTATGTAAACACTAGATTTTCATTATTTTATGCAGCCTACAACTAGTAAGGCAAGTGCTACTCTAATTTCCTGATAGCACTTTAAGAATTCAAAAAATAGAAACCGTTCCTTAAAATGTGTTGCATTAAGCATTGTCAATGCATTAAATCCAACAATTTTCAATGAATAATTTACATTTCCTTAACCACTTGTTAAAACGACTTAACTTTAAATTAGGAACATCTTTGTGGGAATTTTGATAGGTTTAATAAATTAATCATGCATAATATATTATATACCTCATTGTCAAATTCTCGGGTTCCCTGAGTTGATGTTGCTGAACGGACTTTTACTGCCACTTCCTGACCATCGTCTAGAGTGCCCCGGTAAACAGAGCCAAAACCTCCTTCACCTATCAAAGTTTTGTACCTCTCTGTTGCCAGCTCTAGAAACTCCAATGTGAATGGTTTAACTGAGACAGACTTTATGAAGAAATCGTCTTTGCTTGGCAAAGAGAAAATTACATCTGCATGTATTTGTTGAAGAATGTCATATATGCAATTAAGATTAAGCCAAACCTTACATGCTAAAATCACCACTTCCATCATACAGAATAAAACACATAGTGATAACAATGGTCGTCTACACAAACTAATATCATCTACCACAATCATAATAATTCTTTTGTCAATTGATATTAGTTACTTGGTGTGCAAAATGTTTGGATAGAATGTAAAGTTGTTTGTAGCCATCTATCTATGAATTTTCACAGGATGTTAATTTTTTAATATATTTTTCCCGCATTTCATTAATATGTAGAACATTATGTGCAACTCCTGACCTAAATGCTAGTTTTAGACTATATTTGCTTCAGTTATGTGTATAAATTACAAATAAATATGTAGAAGAAAAATTGATTTAAAGATGTAAGACTCCTTAAACCTGCAGAACAGAAGAAGCTTGTCGTTATTTATCTTGCAAGTTTGTAGAAGTAAATAAAAATATAATTTCTGTATTTTAATCAATGCACTATGTTAAAGATAACACTTTGAGATTTGGTCTTGTGATCTAAGATTGTCTATATAGAGTGACGTGACTAATTTTTGTTTATTAGTCTAAACAGCAAATATGTTACTTTAGAATGCAGATACACATAGGATACAGAGGATTATAGAAGATAATGTTCCTACTTGTTGCCATTGGGTAGGTCTTTCCACCAAATCCTTCCAAAGGAATTGACTTGTGTCTATAACGGCAAAAAAAAAGAATTCCAAGAGCGAAAGTAAGCAACAGTGATCCACTTGTAATAATAGCTCCAATCACCAAAACTTGTCCAAATTTGGGTTTTCTTGCTTTGCATCTCCCATAACTGATATATTAATGTGGAAAAAGTAACAAATAAATCTTGATATATTTTATTTTAAAACTTATATTATTATGCATAAGAGAATACTTCATACTCTGTATTGATTAGTGAACTGTTCAACTTTGCTGTATCTTCATCGCTCATGTGTTGATTGCAGCCAAAATATCTGGAAATAAATCAAATATACAAGATGAATAAATCAGGTATATTAAAAATATACAATGATTGAAAATAGCTTCCTAGTATAGATGAAGTAGAATGCCAACATGTAAAACTTACAATGATTTTAAATGCGGCAGTGAGATAATGGATTCCGGAAGCTGTCCTGAAAGATCATTGTAGCTCAGGTCTCTGCTCCATAAATGTAAATCAAACATTTCAAAAAGTTTCATTGGTAATTTCTTAATGACACTAATAACAGAAGGAAATTTCTCTATTATTGGAATCAAGTAAAGGAAGAAAGAACTTGAGCTATGTATGCAATATAATGTGAAAGCATATTTCTCAAGGATTATTTATAAAATCTTAGGAGTAAAATGCACACTGTTATTATAGAGAACAATCGTTGCATTGAGACTGTCTAGTGTCTACCTTATGTTACTGACATGATGTTATAATAATTAGGATAAATGTTCAAGTGTGTAGGATTATTTTAGTTTAGTGCTAGCATTCATGTAAAATGTGTATAGGACACTCAATCCATGTAACAAACTACACTTTCATGCATCCTCAAGTTATTTATTAAGTCATGCAATTTGTTGCCATCCATCTGCATAAAGTTTAAGTTTAGTTCTTGTTGCCATGTAGAAAGAATTTTCATAAATCTTTGTGCTAGCAGGACCAGTTTTTGGTGATAAGGATTTCTTGAAATTGCATGAGTTAGACTATACATTTACTTAGTTGATCGTATTTTAGTTCTATAGCATGTCTGTGCGTGTTTATGTTAACATTTACAAGGATAATAGAAAGGCTATTAACTCATATAATATCATCCTATATCATTGTTAAAATGAGAAGGGGTAAATAATTACACTGATGTCAACGAGGAAGATGGTGGAAACAAGGGAATATAACCATCAAAATGGTTGTGGCTCAGGTTCCTGTGCATAACAAAATTGTAATTACATTATTACATAATAAAGTGTAAAAACAGTCCACTTTTTCCCACCAAAAATAATGTAGAAGTTTTTAAAATGAGAAAGATTCGGAAGCAGTACAATATTTGTAAATTGGTCATCTCAGTGACACTGGACGGAATTGTTCCTCTGAGATTATTGGAGGAAAGATCCCTGGAGGAAATCAGAAAAGGAAAATGCAGATAATTTATGAACACCTTGGAGAAAAATAGCAATAATTCATAAGTATGTATGGATGCATTCAAGAGTGGAAGGACTTACAACTTAGTGATTAGAGATGAACCATTTGAACCATCACATGCTATACCTTTCCACGGGAAAAGCATACAAGGATCTCCATTCCAACTCTCAAATGCTCCATTGTCTTGGTTTTGTAGCAGCAGTTTTTTTCTTATCTTCTGAATAACTTCCACTGAAGAGAAAATCAAGTGTTTGTGTAAGAGGGAGAAGGAGATTGGTTAAAATGTAAGTAAAATTCATCAATGTCAGTGTTGTCAATCGAGGATAGTGGAAAATAGAGGTTTGTTCAAATTTTGATATGCTACAATGCTATGATGTTGTTATAGCCGCTATTCGACATGATTTTGTATTAAATCGTGTATTGCAGAATAATAGCAGTTTTTTAAAATGTTATAGCGCCGTTATAGATTCTATTTCACAATACTGATCAATATGGTAATCTTAGTGCATAAATAAATAAGGAAATGGAATGTAAAACAGCTAAATGTACACTTACCATCTGTTTGGTTGGTCTCTTCAATCCACGGTCGAGCCTGCAGGATCTCATAGGCATTCAAAAGGGGTCCAAAGTTAGATCCAGATGCCTTGACCAAGGTTATATTGAGCGATCCTTTCGCTGAAATGTTCAAGACTGTGTAACTGTATTTGGACCCTCCATCCAATACATCAAACCTCTCCTTTTTAATCTCATTATTTAGATAGATGTCAAACACCCTTTGGCCTTCTTTGAGGGTGCTATCTAATTCAAGGAAGTAGAGAAACACCGAGTATTCATAATCCTCTGTCTCAAGCCCATCGTGGATAAACTCCAATCGCTCAGAGTGATTAAGAGCTGTTTGTAGGACTTGTAAAGGAGGTGTCACATTGCCTTTAAGCTCAACATTGCTGACATTGAATGACAGTGGAAGAGCAGATGATGGACTTGAAGTTGCTCTCCAGATTCTATCATTTTGGTCAACTGGGAACCTAAAATTGATAGATACTGATATTATGAGACCTTTCTGTCCATGTACTTAATCCATGGCATCAAAGCAACAAAACAATGTTGCTGACAAAACAAGCACAAATCAGTTTAATAGAAAACTAAGGCTTCACTAGATTGAGATCCTTCTCTTTGCAGTTTTCGCTACTTATGATATCCAATCTGAATTGGCAATAGTTAATTCTTGTGACTTGTGAGTTGCACATTATACTGAATTGTTCTGGATTCTTGCTTCTCTATTTGTTATTTAAATTCAGGTGCATCTAAATGCATCATAAAGTTAATATAAAAGTGTACACACATTTTAGTTCTTTCTATAGTTCTATAATTCTATAAAGTGAAGCATAGGTTATGTCATGTACTTGTCAAAAAGATTAATGCATCATTCTGCTTAAATTCTTTTAGTCTAAAACATGTTTGATATAACATGAATTGCAATTATAATCCCTTACATAGATGTTGATTTTTATTTAATATCTACTTTGCTCATGAGTATGATGCTTCCATAAAAATTAAATAGGGATAATGTTAGGATATAGAAATACAGATAAATTCTAAGCCTTGTAGGTTTACTGAAACTATGTCAAATGGTGGTGGAATCTACCTCAAAAATAAAGTAAATCACATACCTGATGTCATCTTTTGTGCCACAAAGATTATTTCTGCTTATCAGTTTTAGAACACCGGTGGAGAAACCATGTAGGTATTCTTCAGGTAATGGCCTTAATTCAAGCTGAGAAATGAAGGGATTGACCTCTTCCTTCAATAAGCAGAAGTCTATGTAGTCTTTGGTGGCTCTGAAAACTCCCTCAATTTCCAAGTCCTCGAGCCTAGACGATCTTACTTCGCCTAGTTGTGTTACCCCAATCGAAACATAAAAGGAAGAATTTAAACTATCAAATGGAAACGTGCCCCTTATCAAATACACTCGGTCCTTAGTTGTTGGCAAATTGTAACATCTCTTCCCCTCATCTATTTCGAACAGTCGAAGGTTTTCGTTGCTTCTATGGCTTAACAAAATTTCAGGTATTTGTCTGCAACTTCTTTTATCAGAGAACCAGGTGTAATCTGATGTATAATTTAGGGTTGTCAATGGATCTGTGTAATTTGAATCAGCACAGCATGCTATGCTCTCAAACCCTGTAAGAAAAATTTCACAGGTTATATTCATTTTGTACAAATTGGATTTTCCCTTAAAGAAATTTTTAGCAACATAAAAAAGTGAAATTGTTTCAAGATTCTCTTAGTATTGAAAGTAGGAAACTACTAGTTATATTTCAGAATTATTGCCAAAAAAGTTTTTTTTTCCTCATTATCAATTATGATCCTCTGATCACCTTTCATGTTAATTAATAAATAAGTTGTTTTTTATATTTCCAAGAGAAAAAACTAGTTATAGATATCATGACCTAAAAGAATTATAGTATTAAGTTACTAACCTTCAGTTGCAGAAGCTGATCTGATAAATATGCAAAGACAAAGAGAACATGCCACAACCAATCTTAATAATATCCAAATAACTGGTAGCTCCATCATGATCTGAAACAGAGGTTACCCCAAAGGGTTATCAAACTTGAATCCATGCTAACTAACTTTTCATCTTCCCTTTAGTACCATAAAAATTCTTCTGAATTCTGTTTCATTCTCTGCCTTATATGCTGAGATTTTTCAAAGAAAGAAAAAAGGAACCTTGATCAATCCTATATAGTATAATGAAACTTTATTAAATTATACCCTTGTGGAAGGATTTGAAGCCATTTTAATAAAAGTGCTCAATTTGATAGAGGTGAGAACATAGAAAAAATAAATATATTGTTAAAATATGGGGTTTGACTTTAGGCCTGGAAACTGCAGGAGGTAGATAGGAAAGAGATGGAAGACGAGTTAGAGATTGAATTAGTACAAGTGCATTGTTAATTATGTTTTCTTTTCCTATAGTTTTATTGTTGATGTTAAACATTATTATTCTTATTGTTGATGTTGAACATTACTATTATTCTTATTGTTTTGGTGGTGGTTGCTTCATTATCTTGTATATATTAAAATTGATATGGTTTAAATAATTAGACAGACCAGTCCTTCGTCTTCTTCTGCTTTCTTCCTTCTCATTCTATGGGTGCAACTCAATGAAAATAGTGAGTGGTATCTTGAACAAATTTTTAACTTTTCTGGTATACAAATACCTAAGTATTGTTGCAGAGGTATATATACCCAAGTATTTTATATTTATATACATAGGTTTTCATTAATATAGAAACTAATTTAAAAAGAAAAGGAGTTACATATAAAGAGATTTCAAAGCTAGGACTTTTTTATCCAATAAATAATTGAACTCAATAGTTAACTAGTTTAGTTAAGGATAAATCATTTGGGTTTAGTTAAGGATAAATCGTTTGGGAGAAATTGAGTTTGAAGAAAAATATTTGATTGAATTTTATTTTATTTTCAATCGAAATCTAAATTATTAGGATTTAATTCTCTCGCCAAAAACGGAGAATTAAGAAAAAAAAAAGTTGATAAAATAATATTGAGATTGAAAGGAGCAATGTAGTACCGTACGCAAAAGTACTAATTTCATAACCAATTTAATGAAAATACTCAATAAAGTGATTGGGATAAAAAATTGATGTAGATTTCTAAAATATGATTTTTTTTTTAATTTTTTTTTTATGTTATGCTTAGCACAATTAAGGCATCTACTGTTTATTTTTCATATTTTGGATAATAATATAATTGAATTTGATACGAAGGAATTAAGTGGCTCAATGATACCCCAAAAGAGCAAGTAACCCCTTACATTCTTGTAATACTAACATAACTGTTCAGCGTGAACTGACTGAAAACTACATCACAAATGAAGCAAGCTAGCGCATCCATTTATAAAGATTTGGCAGAATTTTTGGTCTACCTAATTGTTTACATATATTACAGATTTATCATTCACACATATATATTTATTTTGATTGGACACAATAACTGTCAAAATGAAAATGAAAATAAAAATATTAATTAATTTTCATGAACTCCCATAGATAGCATATTGATTAAATATTACGAATATTGTTCCAAAATTCAGGTCAACTGTGTTACATAATATTATCACGATTAAACTAAGACATTTTGTTTATAAGATTCATAAATTTCAATTAAGAACAAATTATTTGAGAGAATTTAAATTTAAATTCTAACTAAAATAATTTTGTCAACTTTATTTATTTTTTGAACAAACTTTGGATTATCATAATTCATTTCCTTAAGAATTGAAGGATTAAGGGAAAAAAATCAACATTTTCATATGATTAAATCTGTCTTAATCTGTGCTGATCAGATCAGATTAGATTGTTATGTGGTAGGATGCCTCAAGGTAAATTAGAGTATAGAAATATAGTATTTTGGTTTTAGCTTAATAATATTATTGATTTTTTTACAAATATAATATTGATCATTATTCAATATAAATGATGTTCTTCCCATTCTCTCATTCAAGTTGAATGTAGCAGTTTTAGTTTTGGATAAAATGTATTTTTGGCTTATATTTTATTAAAAAAAAGTATATAATATAATATGAGGCAAAGAAACAACTATTGGCTTGTATAATAAAATATACAAGAAAATAAAGTTGTTGGAGGCAATATCTCCACAATGTGTTCTGTCACGTTGAGGAAACCCTAACTGCCATATTTAATTGGAAATTATATTGAAATTTAAGAAGTTTATTTATTTCATTTTTTTATCAATAGAGTTTGAAATTGGTATTTTGTAATTATTAATCATCTAGTACAAAATAATCCCCTTTTTATATAAAACATTTGACTATCTAAATTCATAACTCTCAGTTTACTAGCTGTGTTTTTACTAATTTTTTTTTATTTATTTAAAAAAAAGTAACTACGTTCTTACTAATTGTAACTATCTAATTTTTTTATATTTTAATTTTATCAACCCAGTGGCATGAAAATCCAAACTATTGGAAAACATTGTAAATACAGAAAGGATAGATGTTGATATGTTTTACTTGGTCAATTTCTTAGCATACTTTTAAGTAATTGAGTTCAAAAATAAATAACTTGTTTTGTTACTTTCGGTATTAATTAGTCAGCGTAACAAGTTGCATTAAATCTTATATATTGCCGGTAATTTCAAAGCTGTGTTTTAACATGATTTCCAAAACTTTTGATGCAGTCATGCTCATGCCCATACTAAATTGTTAGCTTATTTCAAAATTGATTTCATATTAAAGAGTCTGGCCATGAAACTTATACGATCATTAATTTTTTAAAAGAAGTAATCTAATATATTTTTCTTTCAAAAGCAATGGATATTTTATTAAAGGAAAGAGATCACTAGGAGCATAAGGTATGCTGCGTGACATGTTCAGTAATAATGGCTCTAGATACTAATGAGTGTGTCATTTTAGTATATAATAATAAAATAATTATTTTTGTCAACAATAATTAAAAAGGGTTTTAATTTTTATATATTTTTAACTAATTTTTTTATATTGTCAATACATCATAATTATTATATATATTACTTTAAAAATAATTATAATTAAATTTAAATTATAAAAATAATTATTATTAAAATTAATAATTATAATTGATTGTAATATCAAATATGAATTAAATTCATTCTGAAATTGAATTGTTGGAATACAATTTTGTGATAGTCTCAACTAACCAAAATTTAGAAATACTAGTATATATGAATCTATGGTGACATATATAACAAAAAGTTAATCTTTTAGCTTTTGGGTATAACTAAAGAATTTTCATTATTGTGTATTATATTGGGCAGTTGCAAATACTATTTGGTGATGACTTTGGCTTGCCTATACCCGACAAAGGGAATTGATGCTTCCCATGATTTTAATGGGCATATATTATCCGGTTATCTTTTGTCATCTATTCATATGCCCAACGCCCTTATTATAGACCCAAAAAAATAGCATAATACCTTTGGACAAGAAATAATCCATGTGAATATTTATAAGAAAAAGAAGAATATAAAAGACGTATAAGAATAAAGTATTTCATCAATTAGATTTTGACTAATCTTACATAAAAAGAATGATTATGATATAAAAGTGTTACATGTTGTTATTATATAGTGTTATATATTCTCTTTGCTGTGTTTAGTTTAATTAGCAAATGATATTATTATTAAATTGAACATTTCGATATTTATCGTTTCTTTTAAAAAATAAATTTCTTTTTTTTTTCAAACATATCTTCTAATAATAAACTATTTTCACTGTTATATCGAGTCAAACTAAATAAATACGTTTAATGGTTAGTCTCTTTAATTCAAATCTAACAGTTTTTTTTCTCTTGCCAGTTGAAGCAACATACATTGATTAAGTTTGTCAAGAAAAAAAAAATAATACATTGCTTAAGGAATTATTTTATCATAAGAAACCAATCTATAGTTAATAAGCCAACCTAATCAGAATTTCTTCTCGAAATCATTTTATAACTAGATTATTCCCCTTGCGCGGCTGTTCATAAATAAATATATAACTTCACAAAAAGTTTCTATAAAATATTTAAAATTAAGTATTTCAAAAATATTTTTAGAATGTATTTAAATGAAATTTCTTTAAAGTGATAGACTAAATTATATATGTGGTCCCTTAACTTTATTTTAGATAACATGTTAGTCCTTT
>JBBPBT010000152.1:8915596-8942970 GCA_037974875.1 Cicer bijugum | reverse complement strand
AATTTTTCAAATTTTTTCAATAAAATCATATAATTCTTAAGAGGGTTTGATCGCAATAATCACAAAACATAAACCTTCAATTAACTTGTAGAAAAATAATAGAACTAGAGAGAATTCATGTAAGATACATATTAGGATTTTTAAAATAATAGTTGAAATTTTTTTAATCTAAATCATGAAATTACATAAAAATTTATTATTTTATTTTTTATATAATCGATAGCAACATTTTTAATAAAATTTTAAAATTTCTATTTAAAAAATAATTAAAATAAAATTAAGACAAAAAATGATTTAAAATTGTAACATATAAGAACATAAAATATTGATTTGATAAAAAAAATAGTTAAAAGACCGATCTAACATTTTCTTATAACTTAAAGTAATATGATATATTTTTCCTAAAACTGATGTACCAAAATCTTTCGATTTCTCCACTAATAGAAACTAAAAAAAAATAAAATAATAATAGTAATAATAACATTAACGATTTTAAGATATATTAGTAATACTTTGCTGTGCTCTTGTTGATGAAACGGATAAGATAATATATAAACAAAGATTCTTTCAATTGTCTTCTGAAGTGTGAAGTTAGAGTCAATTTGTTGTTGTGGCTGAAACAACAACCTCAATTTGAACATGAAATGCTACAAATTATGTACCTCAACCTTCAACACCACCTTCTCCCCTTTCAATGATAATCTATGCACCGGTTACCTTATCACTTCTTCCTTCCACAACCAGAAAACAAAACTTTTAGCTCAGAATTTCAAACCCCATTTTCTCCTATGTGCTTCTCTTCCTAGTAAGTATCATTTTTCATCTTAATTTGTTAAAAAGATTGAACCTTGGTATTCATTTGAAGCCGTAGGGGTGTGACTAGTGTTAGTTAGATGTGAGTTTGAATACAATGGAAATTCTAGTAACATGTTACATTTACTTTTTTTTATTTTTATTTTTTTATTTTGAACATCCAGATCAATTTTTCTTGTTCTATTTTACTAAATTGTTGACTGTGTAAGAGATTATAATTAGAATGTTACTGCTTTAGAGCATGTTTGGATTGAAGTATTTGAGCTTATCTACTAGCATAAACATGTGTGAAAGTGTTTGGGAGAACTTAAGGAAATAACTTATGACATGTCCATTTATTTTCATAAGCTATCTAAAATAACCTTTGAAAACAACTTATAGTTATATGAAAACAATTTGACTTTATTTTATCTTTTGTTATAGAAATAGACAAGATAGGATTAGGGATAACATTAGAGAGATAATTAGGGTAACACTTACGGTAGAATAGATGGTGAAAATTCGGATTAGGTGTTTTGAGCATGTGCAGAGGAGACCTGCAGATTTTGTAGCAATGAGAGTAGATCAAATCAAGAGTTGTCAAATTGCCGGCAGCAGAATATAGAAAAACTATAAGAGAAACTATTAAAAAAGGCCTCAAGACTAATGAGCTGGATAGATATGTACTATATGATAGACCGTTATGGCGTCGTCTGATTCATGTAGCCGACTCTACTTAATGGGATAAGGTTTGGTTGTTTTTGATAACCACTTATATGATAACCCCTTATATGATAACCACTTATTCTATAAGCACTTAATTAAGCTGTTTATCTAAATAAGTGATTTACTTTCCAGTTGTGTTACGAAACAAGTGAGCATCTTTATAGTTCATTTTTTATATATATTTATAGTTACTTTGTTCCTGATGTTTTTTCGCCACTAATTTAGTCTGTGTGTAAATATTTTTTTGTGGCTCACTAAAAAGTGAAATTCCTTTCAGGCCCACACGCTAGTAGCAGTGCATCCATGACTCAAGTGGAGGAGCAAGCAGAGATTGAAATTGCAAAGGGTTACACTATGACTCAGTTTTGTGACAAAATGATAGATTTATTTTTGAATGAGAAAACCAAATCAAAGGATTGGAGGAAGTACTTGGTATTTAGGGAGGAATGGAAGAAATACAGGGATAGCTTCTTCATTAGGTGCCAAAGAAGGGCTGACATGGAGAATGACCCAATAATTAAGGAAAAATTTACTTCATTGGGGAGAAGGGTGAAAAAGGTAACATACTATATACTTCTATCTTGATGTTTTCTTAAGTTCTTCACAACCATGTCTCTTTGTATGTTGATGTTAAGAAAGAATCTTCTGTAACTAAATGAAATTTTGAAAAATCAAATAAACTTTCTTTATATGATTTTTTTGGCTCCAAATATAATGAACACAAAAAGTTAACAAGATTTTGTTGTTGCTAAACATGTAATAAGATAACATTGTACTGTTATTATTTTGTATTTCTGTTCATATTTAGGATTTGTTTGGTTTTAGAGCTTCTTCATCGGTTCTGTTTGATCAGGAGTAAGCATTGCAGATTGATGATGAAATGGAAGAACACTATGAACTTCTCAAGGAGATACAAGATTTTCCGACCGACATTAATGCCATAGTTGCACGAAGGCGCAAAGACTTCACAGGAGATTTTTTCCGCTACCTATCACTTATTGCAGACACTTACGACAGCTTGGAGGATCGTGATGGTAATTGTACACGAGTGGATTGTTTTTTTTTAGGTGTTTTTCTTTTGATGATTATTTGTTCTAAATATAGGAATCACCAGAAAAATGAGATAAAATATGATAGTGACAAATGTTTATGGCTATAATAACAAGATTAATAAAATTTTATACTGATCATAGTAAAAATGCACTATTGATCTTTGATGTATTTTTTGATCAGGGATTGCTAGGCTTGGTGCTAAATGCTTATCTTCCGTCAGTGCATACGATAATACTTTAAAAAATATGGAGACGTTAGATGCTGCACAGGCCAAATTTGATGATATTCTCAATTCTCCTTCGATTGACATAGCTTGTAAGAAAATCAAAAGCCTTGCAAAGGCAAAAGAACTTGATTCTTCATTGATATTGTTGATAAGTGGTGCTTGGGCTAAAGCGAAAGAATCTACAACAATGAAGAATGAGGTATGAATTTGAAATATGATGCACCATGCTTTTGTTTATGTTTTTCTATCCTCTAATATCACTTGTACCCTCTTCTTAAAGGTAAATTAGTAGTGCAAAAATGAAACTCACTGTTTGTGGTTTTACTTAACAATGAATCAAGATACTTTGAGAGGTTCTGAGTTCTGATACAAGTATTTGTATGAACTAATATAAGTCTAGCTTCATAAGACAGTTGCAAAAGATTAAGTGACTAAAACTACTTATTACAAAGACAGCTAAGCTGGTGAAAACTGTTAATTGCGGAAAGTCTATAGAGCTGTATGAAAACTCATTCAGTAGAGACACTAACTCTAAATTGATCCCAAATCTATGTAATTGTTGCACATATTTGTACTATAGGGAAATTTAATTGGCATGGGCAAGATCTAATCTGTGATACCTGAGGCTAAAGAGGGCAGGGAGTGATCGTCAATGCAATAGGTGAAGCATGGACAAGGAGTATCCCCTACAAGGCTTCTAGGCATAGTGACTTATGAATGAATTGGTTTCACAATGGAATGAGAGATCACAAAACTGTGCATGTATCAGATTGTACAATCTAAGAAAACTTTAAAGAATTGATTGATATTACCGATACAAACAAGATACATCTCCTTTGTGTTGTTGTAAGAAAACACCGTGTGAATGAGTACACCTCATGACCCCAAAAATAGTGAGCGTTTGAGCTTAGAACTTCATATGACAAGTAGGGATAGAAATATAAAATAGCGTCGCATAAGAGAAGTGTGCAGGAAGTTCCCATAATGAAAAATGTGGGTTAATCATCAAGGTTCCGAAGATGCAAACTCTGATGACAGGTCAGCACCAAGAGGGGGCAAGGTGGACTGATGCCTTTTGGATACACAACAGTTGACAAGGAAGACAATTAAGCTGGTGACAGCAGTTGACATAGCTTCAAATGAGAAGCAAGAAGTAATAGATGATTCAAGAAGGTCCAAGTGACATCAAGCAAGTGTTGATTTTTCCGCTGAGCGGTGCCATTTTGTTTAGGCATATAAGGACAGGGACAGCAAGAAATAATTCTGTAGAATTATCGTACTATAGACATTTAGGCCCAACTCATGTATTGCCCTGCAGACTGTTTTGTTTTTCTGCTTCAGGCTCAATCTCAAGCTGATGAATAACTGACAGAGCTGATTAGTTATTTGTTGGAAGCTCATAACAACTTCAGTTGGTGGTTGTTAGGATAAGTTATTCAGTTAGGAACTATATATATACTTCATTAGTTCCTCTTGAAAATTTCAATTAATTCTTTCTTGAGTAAAAAGAAAACACTAAAGAATAACTGAAAAAGTGAGAAAGTTTATTACTTGATCATTTTCAAAGATCAAGTGAGAAGATAGCATCAAATTGTGTAATTGTACAATTCATAGTGGAATATTCACAAGGCGGAATATGTCCCTCAGATGTAGGAGAAATCTGAACTCAGTTATCAAACTTGTGTGTTTTGTTCATCTTTCTTTACTTTCAATTCTTGCATTACTTTGTTCATCTTAAAGATTCTAGTTGAAGAATGAATTGAACTGAGTTGTATTTCAATCTGTGCAAGCTCATAAGTTTCATTTTAGAGGAAACAACTATCAACAAATTCGTTTTTGACGCAAGTATTCCTACAATTTCATTAGAAATATGTCCTCTAATAGAGTCATTGCACAATATCTTCATGTGCATATCAAATTGATTTTCAACATTAGTCAAAAAATTCTTAAACATAAAAAAGTTGTGGTCATTATTTTTAACCACTTGGGTTTTGTAGGACATTCCTTAATAGTATGACCATTTAGCTGGATTCACATCATCAGTATCTGTTGGATGGATATGACCATTTGCTACTAACTATCTCTCCAACTATATGCCCCTTCTAGGAAGAAAAAAATTGTCCCTATATCTAAACCTCATTACAGACACTAGATACAATTATTATTATTTTTCTCAAATTTACTCCTTATTTATACTACTAATTTGTCTTGGGAGATGAAATGTCAGACTTAGGCATATTTATGTATAAAAATGGACACATAAAATGCAAATTCACGATGTACTAAACAATATTGCTTAATATTGTGTTGTTCAGGTGAAAGAGATAATGTACCAATTGTACAAGGTCACAAAGAGCAGCCTAAGGACTATTGCTCCAAAAGAAATAAAGCTACTGAAGCATTTGTTAAACATCGTAGATCCTGAGGAGCGATTCTCTGCCTTGGCAACGGCTTTCTCCCCTGGCGACGAACATCAAGCCAAGGATCCTAATGCTTTATACACGTGAGATAATTTCGTACCGGTTCATTCTCAAGTATATCTCTCTTTTATATTGTGCTGATACTCCTCTAATTTTTATGTGATTAAACAGGACCCCAAAGGAGCTGCACAAATGGATTGAGATAATGCTTGATGCATATAATCTGAACAAGGAAGAATCAGATTTGAGAGAAGCTAGAAAGATGACTGATCCAATAGTTATTCAGAGATTGTTTATTCTCAAAGATACCATTGAGAAGGAATATATGGAAAATAACACAGTTCAGAAGACTGAGACAGAAGATGACTCTAAATCAGAACTGTTTTAAGTAGCTCGTCATAAGTTTGTTTCGCGTTCGTGACACCTTTTTCGATCGAGTAAAGCGCGAGGCAGGGTTGAAGTGGAGATTCAAATATTTGTAGACTAGTTTGTATTAGAGGAGAAGAGGGGTATCTCGAATTCGAACATGTGCCTCGGCATATAAAATGTCCTTGCAGCTACTTTGATTAACTATGTAAAAATTCACTAGTTATTTAACATGATTTTCATGTTTTTGTTTACTATTACAAAGTGTTTTTTTTTTTTGCTGAAAAACTACAAGGTGTTAACTTCATAAAAAGCATTAAAACTCTCCATTCATTCTCTTTGGAAAGCCAAATGAATATTTACACTTTGTAACTAAAAAAAATCTTGACAACATAAAAATTTTATGATAAAACAATTATAATCAAGTTAATACTGTATAAATATTCAAAGTTGGTTAAGGTTTATATCAAGTTATTATTTCTCTAATACTAATTACAGTATATATTTGTTCAATCATATCTAGTATATTTTAGTTGCAACTAGAATTCACTATTTTTGTATTTTCGAATAATTCAAAATTGAGTTGGTTGAGATTAGGAAAACTCTACGTTTCATTCACAACATACTTTTATTCAATAATAATAGTAATGAATCTTTTGTTCAATGTTTTGGATAAAGTAAGAGTAGTTGTACTACTCTGAATTGCGTACTGTACTACTCTCAACTGTACTACAATTCTGTTTGAAATAATTAATAATTTTTGCTTTATAAACAAGTTTATCCTATTTTTAAAATTTTAAAATATATAAAATTCAAATTCTTTTTAACATATAAAACTCAAATTCAGATAAAAATATTCTGTTAAAAAAATGTAAATTATATTTCTTCCTTTTATAAGCCAAAAAAATACTCTTTTTTCGCCAATATTATTTTTGTCTCAAAAACAAAACAAAAAATATATATATAAGAAGGGCCAACAGCCCTTTTGTCTAAAATATAATTTTTGTTATAATATTTAAAATATAATTTACTTAATTTTATTCAATAATATTTACAAACAAAATTAGCTAATATTTCTTTAAATAAACTATAAAAAGTAAATTAGTAACTTCTGTGTTATTTAATAATAATATATCTAAACCATTCCTCAATTAATATAACTATTTATATTTTCAAATTTATTAGTCATTAAGGATAATTTAGATAATAGATTTAATATTTTATTAAAATTGTATAGTACTATATAATAACGTAACAATGGCTATTGAATTTCAATAAAAACATAATAAGCAGTGTGGAATACATATCCTCCTTCTTCTTTGGTATTCATACAAATTCAATTATTCTCTCTAATTCATGCGTTTCATCTTTCATGTTTGTTACATCATTTAATTGAATTTTCCTTTATTTTTCTCATCCGGATATAATCTGATCTACTACACTTTTCTCTAACTTTGATCATTTTTTATTTATTTATGAAATCTGTTACTCTGGTTGATGAATTTTCAATTTTGATTATAAAAATTGAAAGAAATAAGTTTTTGAAGATTGCAGGTTAAAGTGAGAGAAAGATGGAACCAAAACAAGAACTGGAATGGATGGAAGCTCAGAATATTGCAATAAGCGTTGACCTTGTTGATGTTGCTAAAACACAGCTTCAGTTTCTTGCAGCTGTTGATAGGAATCGGCATCTCTATGAAGGTCCTGCGCTTGACAGGGCTATCTATAGGTAATATTCTCTCAACAAGTATATTTTTTTATGATTCTTTTTTTTTTCTCTTTTATATCATAAGGGTTTTAAATAGTGGTTGCAGTTGTGTCATAGTCCTTGATATTGCAGAGATGTTGTGCATTTCCAATTAAAATCAGTTTTTTCATTTTATAGTTACTATCTGTGAGTTGTGTGGGTCTCAAAGAAATTCAACTTGTTTATTTCTTTTGCTGATTTTAATACAAAGAAAATGTTTGATTAGGTATAATGCTTGTTGGCTTCCCTTGCTTGCCAAACATTCCGAATCTCGGACTTATGAAGGTCCTTTGGTAGTCCCTCTTGACTGTGAATGGATTTGGCACTGTCACAGGCTCAACCCGGTATGCTTTAGTGCATGGGATAGTCACTATTTCTTATTATTCATGTCTGTTTGTTTGATGAAGGGTTGAGTTGCTAGTAATTATATTTGGTTCTTTTCTTTACACAGGTAAGGTACAAATTGGACTGTGAGGAACTTTATGGACGTGTACTTGATAACTTTGATGTTGTCTCTACTGTTCAAGGAATTTGTGGCAGTCAAACGGAAGAAATCTGGAACAAATTGTATCCTGATGAGCCCTACAATTCTGATTTGATCAACCTTATTCCTGAGGATTTCGCAAAAAAGATCACTAGTCTTGCAAAACACACTAAATATGATCTGATTTCAGCTGCTAAGAGGCAGAGCCCGTTCTTTTACCAGGTAAGGTAAAGGAAAGTAGAATTTGTCTAGTTGTAATGTTTTACATAGCACAATAAATGAAGTTGATGTTTGATATACTCAATTCTTGATATTCCAACAGAATTAATTATGCCATTAAGGCATACCTAGCCAGTGATTTCTGGTGGCCATAGCCTTGTTTTGGATGTTGCATGGTTTGGATTTTGTGCTCAACCTGATTCATTGTTGATTTTATCAATTTGTGATTAGATATATCTCTGTCTACCTTGGTTTGAAAAAAATTACCAAGTATTCAGAACATCTTTAATTGTTATTTGTATGACAGCATCTCCAAATAACATTAATATTTATATGATACATGTTGATGTATGAATGTACTATTCAGTTATTAGTCTATTGGATAACAGTAAATTTTGTGAAATTCATTTACCAGTTATATTTTGTTGTGCATGGCTAGGCTAAATGCTGTATCATCTAAATGGGTTCTATATTCCCCATTTTTGTGATAGGTATCAAGACCTTACGTGAAAAATGATATATTTATCACTGAAGCTGTGGCCAGATACAAAGGCTTTCTGTATCTTATCAAGAAAAACAAGGAGAATGGTGTAAAACGCTTCTGTGTTCCAACATACGACATTGACCTTATCTGGCACTCTCACCAGTTATATCCAGTTTCTTATTGTAAAGACCTCAATGAGGCACTTGGAAAAGTATTGGAGCATGATGATACTGACTCGGACAGAACTAAAGGAAAGAAACTGGATGTTGGGTTTTCTGGAACCACCAAACAGTGGGAAAACACATTTGGTACTAGATACTGGAAGGCTGGGGCAATGTATAAGGGTAATGCACCATCTCCTATCACAAGTAGCCCTTTTTCATCTAGCATGATTTGTAAGAAAGTTGTTTCTTCCAATGAGCAGCTACATGAAAAATTGCTTCAAAACCGGAATGTTGTGGAGGTACTTAAAGATTTCTTTTCCTTATTATGTTACATATTTTAAGCCCTAGCGCTGAATTATGTGCATACATGTATAAACAAGTTTTTTTAAAGAACATGTATAAACAAGTTTTTTTAAAGAACATGTATAAACAAGTTTTTTTAAAGAACATGTATAAACAAGTTTTTTTTAAGAACATGTATGTATAAACAAGTTGATGCAACATTTATTGCCATATCTTATTCTTCTGCAAGGACATTGGCAAATGTAGACTATACTGAATAGCTATCATCAAAACAGCTTCTGCTTATGTACAAGAGTATATGTAATTTCCTCTTGAATCCTTTTGTAGGTTCTCTTGGAGTTTGTTGATGTTAAAAACTTACCAGATGGACAGGAAGGAAGTATCTATGTTTCATTTTCCAAATCACAGCCTGATGCTTTCTTTGATGCTAAAAGGAGACTTAGTATTTTGTCAGAGTCTAGAGAGAAACATGTTGCATCTTTCCAATGTGAACCTACTGGGGAGCTGCTTTTTGAACTCATGTCCCATTCTTCTTCAAAGTTATCATTAAGAAGATCACCAAAGACACTAGGTTCTGCTGTATTCTCTATGCAAGACTATCTTAATCCAGTTTCAAAGCTCTACATTGAGAAATGGTTGGAGTTGGTGCCAAGCTCTGGTACTATGAGCGCAAAGCCAATCCTGTTACGAGTAGCCATCTCATTTACTGCTCCAGTTCCTTCCCCATATACGTTCCAATTGACTCAATCTCGTCTGGTGTCCAAAAGTACATGTTTCTTTAACCTTCCTGTTAAGCCTCAACATGCCAAGGGTTGGGCTCATGTCACAGATGAAAATGGCATCAGAATCATCAGCCTGCAAATGAGGTACATCATTTTCTTATCATTGGGAGATATGAGCATGTAATTTACTGCTTCTAATGTGCTATGTTTTGTGTCTTGGAAATGTCAACTTGTTTTATTGCATTTGAATAATCTCTGAACCACCTAGTGCTAGCTTGCATCAATTCCAAGATTGTCAATTGTGTTGATCCACCGCATGTGTTTGTAAATGTGTATATTGATAGACAATTTTTTTGAATAAAAAGCCAATTTTGACTGTCATTATAGCATTATCTTTCTATGTGGAGATATGGTTCAATACCAATTTCAGCCTTCGGTCATAAGTATGATAATAGTTGAGGTGGTGCCAACAGAAAATCAACAATCCATTTAAGTGATAAATTCATTTAGGCACAAATATTATGTGTCGCAAATAGGGGGAATAAATGCCTGCAGAAGCTATTGAGGTTGAGGATACTTATGAGAAAACATGGAGCACTTGGTATTGCAGTTGAACTAGTTGAGCTGCATTATCTGCTTAAAGCACACTTTTCCATGTGGTTGCCTTAAAATTAAGTCGGATAACAAATATCTGTACAAATTGATATTGATTATGATTGTCATTATGTCTGAGTTCCATGAAGTTTACATCTATATGCAAAATTACTGATGCTTATCGGAAGCCTGTGATGGTCTTTCAAATATTTGATTACATTCCAGGGACTTGAATAACGTAATTCGTATCTTTGATTACATTCCAGGGACTTGAATAGCGTAAAGAACGTAGAAAACCTTGGCAAGGAGGTCATTGGCCTCATGGAGTCTGGTGAAACTCGCACTCTTGCTGAGTACATGGAAAACGGGTGGAGTTTTATGGACAACCTTTGGTTGTTACACCTTCCAAACAAAAGCAAGAATGATGGCCATATCTTTGAGCTTACAGGCACCAAGCTGGTAAGCATTTATTTTTCTGTCCTAAAATCATCTTGCCATGCCATGAGATTTCTTGGATTTGATTCTTCATTCAATTTATACGCAAATCAAAAGAAGGGTATACTGCTGTCAATAATGTGGACTTCAAGGTGATGTTAGGATTAAAATAAGAAGCACAAATATTCTAATCCGATTTTCTTCTGTACCTGGCAGAGAGGCCTACACCTAAATGCATACATTTTAAAAACCTAGTAATTGGCAATGGCATGATAACTAGAGCGTCTTTGATACCATGTTGAGAGACAATCAAACTCAAATCCAGGCTCCAATTTATTTTTGTCTGGAATGGTGTACCAAATTTGCCCAGTTGAAAGTTACACAGTGCATATACATATATAGATCGGCGAGATTGACAATGACTTGATAATACACATTATCTACTCTCTTATTGTCTTGCTTTGTATGTAATTTTGATTGCTTCATAAGAAATTCTCTTAAAATTTCAAATTTGTTATTCGGTTTGCGAAAGCTATTGAGAATGAGAAATTCACAAAGTGTATCTATATGATCTGAGCATGGAACTCATTAGCTGCGGTAGACATTAAATTTTAAAAGATGAACATCAGAGAGAGTTGGGCTGGTACAATGTTCAAACGTTATAAAATTCATTTGATTTGATTTTTGGCACAGGTGAAAATTTTTCCGGGAAGAAAGGGAGAATATGAACTGAGATATCATGTGAATCAAGGAAATGAAATGAACTTCTTAACAGCAGTTGAATTCTCCATAGAAGATCCTTATGGAAAAGCAGTAGCATTGCTGGACTTGAAATCTAAACTTGTTTTGGTACCTTACTTTCTTGATAGTTACTAATACTATATTAAAGATTTTCTTGTTAACAATATTGTAATATTAATACCTGCTTTTTTCTCCAATCTGTTTGGTTTTTCTTTCTAAAATTAAATAGGCAAAGGAAAAGTGGATGGTGTTGCCCGGTATCATATTGGCTTTTATTGCTTCTGATATAATGAAAAAGGAAGGATATGAAGGCATTATTGCTAAAAGTAAAGATTTGAAGGTGAATGACACTGATGAGGAAATTGTACGGAATGACTTGAATGGAGTGGAGTTAAGCAGTGAATTGGGCACTGGAGATGCTGGGATAACAAAAAAGGTTGTACTCTCAAGTGGAGGGTGTGGTAGTGGTTGTGGCAGTGGCTGTGGGAATGTAGTGACAAGTGGTGGTTGTGGGGGCTGCGGGGGCTGTGGTGGTGGATGTGGCAGTGGCTGTGGAAGTATGATGAAGAGTGGTGGTTGCGGGGGTGGTTGTGGCAGCGGCTGTGGAGGAGGGTGTGGAAGTATGATGAAGAGTGGTGGGTGTGGTGGTGGTTGTGGTGGAGGATGTGGAAATATGGTGGAGAGTGGTGGCTATGGTGGAGGATATGAAAATGACAGCATGAAGAAGAGTAGTGGCTGTGGTGGAGGCTGTGGTGGAGGATGTGGTGGTTGTGGTGGTGATCTTATGGACAGTAAATGTGGCTTCAACGAGCATTTAAACGAGGAAGCACACTGCATCAATGAAGAGCCCGTTGCTGCATGAAGCCATGTTTGATGTTATGTGTTATAAGTACTGAAGTAGAAGTCCTATGTCTATTAGATCTCTTCTATGGATGTATTTATTAAACAGAAATAACGTGTAATGAATAAACATGAGAGTTGAATAAATGATATATAATGAGATTCTGATTTGCATTAAATTAGCTGTGTAATTGTGACCTTACACTGTTCTATTTGTGCATGCCCCAATATGTAATGGTATCAAGATAATTCGTTCTGTTAAATTCTCCTGCATTGTGGAATTTATGGATTTTGATAGCAAGATTTGCAACTTAAAACTAAAGAGCAATTTCACTCACATTCTAGATATATTTAAACTTTCGATAGCACACACACTACTTTTATAAATGATTTTAAGCTACCCCTTATTGTCGCATTTCCTTAGTTCCTTATTTCAAACAAATCAAGGGAATAAAAGAAAATAATAATTTTACTAAATTATTTTTATTAAATTTTTTTAGTTTAAGGGATATTATTGTCTTTTCAAAAATAATAATATTTTTTTCTTCTCACATCTCTTTTTTATTTCTTTCATATTTATTTTAAATTTTAATTTTTATATATCATTAATACAAAAAGTTTTTACACTATCACTCAATTACAATCACAATTGTTAAATTATTATAAATTTTTACTTTTAACATAAATATCTCTATAATCATATCCATGAACGATTAAAGACTTTAAGAAAAGTGGAAGTCAATCTAACTCTTGATAAGGTAAACTATCCATTGTGATCAATGTTTGCCAATTTGTCCACATAATGACGGCCTTTGTGATAAATATGTTTCATTCAGATCTCCATTCGGTAGGCATATTGAAAAAAATCCTAAATTTAACACATATTTCAACAATGATAATGAAAGTTTATTTATTTTTTTATTTTTTTAAGATTATCTCTAGTTTTTTTGTTTGTTAGCCCTTTTAAAAATGATAATGAAAATATTTTCTTTTTGAAAAATTAATTTTATTTTATATGTAATTATTTTAAAATAAAATATTTTGTTTTAATAAATGTCTTTATTTTCCCCCTTTTCCCTCTTTCTTCATCCTCTTCCTTTAAGAATCCTTTAACATTTCATCTTCTTTCCTTTTGATTTTCATCTTTAACCCAATAATTAAAGAAAGAATATTCAAACTCAACTAAAAACCCAAAAAAAAATCTTGATTTAGATCTTAAATCAAGAATATATTAGTAGACAAATTAATCAATGTTTAATTGATAACCTAAAGTGATAAATATATAATACTATGATACAAACAAATATTGCAAATAAGATATTATAGTATGAGATGAATGGTTACATTACAAAAAATAAATAAGTACATTACAAAGTTCAAACTGCCACAAAGCTAGCTCTTGAATAAAAGTTTTGTGCATTATCCACGTTGACGGTTTGCCAAAGTTACGTTCCCAATTTCAATTAAAATCAAAATCAAATTCAAATTCAAATTGATGAATTCACAAAGATAAAGGTGATCAAAACACAGGGGACCCAATGTTACTCAAGAATTGTTTTTATTTCACATTGCATTACATATTATTAAATCACAAGAAAATATGTAAAACCATATATATAACTTACAACCAAGTAGCAAGTAAAAACTTTAAATAAAAGTAGCAAGTAAAACTATATATTCAACTATACATATAACTGAATTAAGCTCGCTTGAAGCATCATTTAATTTGGTAATTAATTTATTTATTTATATTTTTGTAGCTGCATGAACTTTCATATTTTATCAGCTGATAAATATGACTGAAGGGTCACAACAGCACTCATCTAATAGGCAACAACAACATAGAGCTGCAAGACTGAAATTAATAAAGAAAAATTAATACAAATTTACATAAACTCAAACAAAAAATAAATTAAAATATATAAATTTTTTTATTCCATATTATTTGGTTTTTTTAAGATGATCAAGAAAAGTTGGGGAACTA
Source organism: Cicer bijugum (assembly GCA_037974875.1). NCBI lineage: Eukaryota > Viridiplantae > Streptophyta > Magnoliopsida > Fabales > Fabaceae > Cicer > Cicer bijugum. The sequence goes on along the minus strand of JBBPBT010000152.1, from coordinate 8,928,670 downwards.
ACCATCCTTCAAGGAATCCAGTTTGCTTTCTAGGTGGTGGAGCAGCATATTGAGGTGGTGCCATCACTGGTGGACCTTGATAATACCCTAACAACAAAAATGTTCCCCACAAATTAAAGACATGATTTATGAATATATAAATGTACAAAACAAATTAGAAGGAAAAAGTGGGGGGAAAAATGCAATTTTTATCTTAGAAAAGGAAAATTAGGGGGTTGTTTTCTCAACCACCAATCTAACATATCATATGTAACCAAAAAAAAAAAAAACTATCATATATGTGGAAAATAAAAATTTGGGATGAAACTTTTAAGCATAGTATTTGATAGAAATTAGAAAGCTCTAGTTTAACCAAAAAAAAAGTGTGGTTCAAAATTGAAATAAGGCTTCAAATATTATTTGATAATCAACAATATAGTTTGTATGAAGAGAAGAAAGATGATAAAGTTACCTTGAGCAGGGTAGGGATAACCATACTTGGGATCATTCATTTTCTGGAAAGTTTTGGGCTCAAATCACAATTTATGATACACAATTTCTACAATCTTCAGCTCTATACTTATTGCAAATATGTACTAGCTAGAAAGAAAAAAAATTGTTTTTGATTAATTAAGCACTTTCTAGAAGAAGAAAAAAAAGAACAAATAGGAGCATCTATTCTAGGAGCATCTATTCTACTACCACTTTACATCAAGGACCAGCCAGGTAGCTAGCCTTTTTTTCAAGGAACCAAATTCCAAATAGAGCTCTTATAAGGGAGAGTAAGTTGATAAAATAAATAATAAAATTGTGGGACATGGTATTTTGTTATAGATAAAATATGGGGTAACAAAGAAAAATAGAGGGCACAATAATGATATACATTATTTTTATAATTTTTTACATAAACTATAAATAATTTAGTATGTTATTTATATGAGTAAAGATTAACGTCGTTAAGTAAAAATATATTAGACATTAACTTTTATACATTTTAGCATGATATGTTAAATTATTTTAAATTTACATAATATATTTATTAAAATAGTTAAGTAGTGTAACATTAGTATGTTAAGTTTACATTATTAAAATGTTAACTATTTTTTACCATCACTTTCAGTAGAAGCCCTCCATTGCATTTGTTGTTCAACATCCTACCACCAACTACTATACATTTACATATACAATGACGCATCCAGAACTCCAAGTTAAATTTAACTTAGTTAATAATTATTATGATGTGCACAAAAATATAAATATAAATATAAATATAAATAAATTTTTTTTTAATAATTTTTATCATGTATATGATAAGTTAATCGTGATGATTATTCTACAAAATTTTGAAAAGAATATCAAATATTATTGTAAAAAGTTTATTGATTTAATATTTCAAATCATTCCACTTATAGAGAATGAGTTTTCTAAATCGAACTACACCAATAGTACAAATTGGACTTGGAGTAAATTGCAACAAATTTTGATTAAGTCAATCTACGAGAAAATTCGATTCTTGCAGCCTCCAACTTATGCTTCACTGGATTTTCCCACATGGCTGTCGGCCACTGACGACCAATTTACTCCCAAACCATGAGACCACTAACTTGATAATATTGCTCAAGGAGGTTTGGAATGGGCAAGGCCCAGTCAGAGTTAGGACGATGTTTTGGAAGATAGCACATTGGAGACTCCTCACAAATGTTGAGAGGTGTCATAGAAGTATGGCCTCTGACGACATTTGTTAGCATTGTCTCTCTACACCTGAGACAATTATGTACATTGTGAGGGATTGTGAAGATGTTCAACTACTTTGCAATAGAGTTATTATGCTTGAATTTTAGAGTTAATTATTTAGGTTTGTCTTTTTGGTACTTATTTTTGACTTAAATGAAATTTTACTCACAACGACATTGGAAACATCCATTGGACATGGAAAATGTTATTTGGTATGGCAGCTATGAACTTTAGAAAGATCAACATTCTTTAGTTTTCTCCCAATGTATAAAGATATAGAGTGATTTATGACATTATATTTCTAACCAAATTGACTTTATTGGTAACTCTTTGATCAAGAGTAAGGTTCTCCAACAAAATTTTATTACCCCTAATCAAAAAGCATGAATTAAACTCATATTGATGGTTCATCGGCTTGTGGGAGAATCCTTGGGGGCGATAATGGTGAGTTCGTTTGTGGTTTCTACTGCAAAGTGGCATGTAGTAGCTTCTTATTTGTGGAAATATTGTAGGCTTTTCGCATTAGTATTTTATTGGCTCATGATAATGGTATTAGTAATGTTATTTTTGAAATTGACTCCCTGACCCTCCTCTTCATTATCAAGAAATTGTATATTCAATATACTCATTTGTTTATCCTCTTCAGAAAAGTTATTTCTATATTGCATCAGAACTGAACTTATTATCTTAGTTATTCTCCAAGAGAAGCAAGACATTTATTAGTTGAACTTAGTCACAATGCTCTCTTTTTTTTTAAACGGTGTATCTATCTTTTACTTTGTCAGATTTATTTTTGACAATTTCGTTTTAGTTAATATAATTTTTTTTAATTAAAATAAATTATAATGATTATAATGTTCACTTTTAGTCATCATTTGAAAACTGGATTGTAATTTCATAATTTTATAAATATGTTATGGCCTGTATGCTTTTAAAATATGTCGTTTAAAATCTTCTTGACAAACATCAGAAGAAGACTAAAATTGAATTTTAGAAAAATTAACTCATTCTTAAAGTTAGAATTAAAACACGCCACTTTCAAAAAGAGATACTAAAAACAAATTAAATATTATAATTTTTTTCTCCAAATTTATATTTAGGTGAAAAAAGTTAATATATATATATATATGTATATTAAAAAAACACAAACATTTTATAATTGTACTTTACGAAATTTTATTTATTGAAATTGATAAATGGTTAACTCATTATCAATGTTTGACACATATTTCTCAATAATACAAGTCATTGTGTGTGCAACACAAGGAAGAGATTGAGTGTTTTAATTTTCTATTAAGGAGGAAAACTAAAAAAATTGGGTGTGTAAATCTAATAATTAACATAGTAATAATTAATAATTAGATGAAAAAGCAGTCCTTCATCTGATTGCATGGATATTAACTATTTCTTTCTTCATTAGATCAAACTCTAATATGGTGGAATTCAAAAAATAATTATTTGAAGAAGGACTTTAGTGTTGCAACATAATTCAAGCTCATATGTGCACGTAGGAAGCTGAGTAAAAGTCATAGAAAATTAGTAACTTAGTTGGAAGACTTTGTCAAAAGTCTGTTGCTGATTTTTTGGCTATTAGTTAGGAGCAAATTTGTGATACCACTAACTTAGGATTCTTAGACGTGGTTAGTGGAGATTGTTAGTTAAGTTTCTTTTACTATTTAAACATTGTATTAGTCAGTATATTAATTATAAAAAAAAAATAAGTTCTCTTTCATTATTCTGTCTTCTAGTTTTGTTTTTTTTCTTCCTCTGAAATCCAACAATTTAGTATCAGAGCAAACTAATTATTCGGGTTCATATCCAGGGAAGTGTTGAGTGAGAAGAGAGAGCACTCAAACACAAGGGGAAACACGGGTTAGAGAGTGAAAAGGTTGTTCATAATGCAGAACAACGGATCCGGAATCGCCACTTTACAATTGCCTATCTTTAAAGGCATAAATTATCATTTTTGGAGCTTGAAAATGCAAACATTATTCAAGTCTCAAGAATTGTGGGGTTTTGTTGAAGAAGGATTTGATGATGCTCAATCTCCAGAACCTGCTCAGCAATTGAGAGAGAAGAGAAAGAAAGATTCCAAGGCATTGTTTATGATACAACAGGCCTTGGATGATGAAATCTTTCCCAGAATTGCCTCAGCAACCACATCCAAGATGGCGTGGGATACTCTAAAGCAAGAGTATCTAGGTGACAAGAAGGTGATTACAGTGAGGTTGCAATCACTCAGGAGAGAGTTTGAAACAGCTCTAATGACAAACAAAGAATATGTCCAAGAATACTTGTCACGTGTATCCACTGTGGTACAACAAATGCGGTCATATGGAGAAACAATGACCAATGAGCATGTGGTTGGAAAAGTTATAAGAAGTCTCACAAGCAAATATGATCATGTTGTAGCGGCTATTGAAGAGTCAAAGGACATGGCAGATTACACCTTTGAAGAACTCATGGGATCCTTGCAAGCTCATGAGGAGCGGCTTAATAGAAATGGTGAGAAGAAGGAAGAGAAGGCATTCCATGTGAAAAGAGAATCCTCAAACAAGGAAAAGACATGGCAATTTAGTGGAAGAGGTAGAGGAAGAGCTGGCTCAAGAGGAAGGGGTCGTGGAAGAGGACAGGATAAGGAAGGAAAAGAGCAATCATATAAGGGTCCACTCAAATGTTATTATTGCAAGCAGCCAGGCCACAAAGAGGCTAGCTGCTGGAAGAAAGAGGCAGATGAACAAAATGGTGATCAAAAATCCAATTTTGTGGAGCATGAGCAAAAATTGTTCTTAGCACAAAGTGCAGCTAGCAATGATGCAGGAGGTGGCATGTGGTATGTTGACAGTGGATGCTCCAACCATATGTCAAGTGTCAAGTCTATGTTCAGAGAACTGAATGAATCTTTAAAGAGCAAGGTGAGGTTTGGAGATGGAAAGCAACTTGAAGTGGAAGGAAGAGGCACGATTGCGATCAAAACTGAGCAAGGAAACACTAAGCTCTTATATGATGTGCAGTATGTGCCAAATTTGGCTCACAATTTGTTGAGTGTGGGTCAATTACTTAATTCTGGATATTCAGTACTGTTTGAGAACGATTTTTGTTTGATCTGTGTCAAGAAATTGAAAGAAGTTATAGTAAAGATTGTTATGGGGAGAAATAGAATGTTCCCTCTTGATTTATCTGGCAATGTGAGCAAAGCACTGACAGTTAAAGGAGATGATGATGCCAAGTTGTGGCATTTGAGGTATGGTCATTTGAATGTGCAGGGACTGAAGCTTTTGAGTTCCAAAGGCATGGTGCAAGGGCTGCCTAAAATTGGTGAGCTTGAGTTGTGTGAAGGATGCTTATATGGAAAGCAGTCAAGAGGACCATTTCCTAGTGGTAGAGCTTGGAGAGCAAGTGAATGTTTGGAGCTGATGCTTGCTGATCTCTGTGGACCAATGCAGACAACTTCTCTTGGTGGAAGTAAGTATTTCTTGCTCATAATCGATGACTACAGCAGAATGAGTTGGGTCTATTTTCTAAAGGCTAAGTCTGAAGCCTTCGAAAACTTCAAGATTTTTAAGGCTATGGTTGAGAAACAATCTGGTTTATGTGTGAAAGCCTTAAGAACAAATCGTGGTGGTGAATCTTTGTCAAATGAATTCATCATATTTTGTGAGGAGCAAGGAATAAGAAGAGAATTGACTGCACCATACACTCCAGAGAAAAACGGAGTTGTTGAGAGAAAGAATAGGACAGTTGTAGAGATGGCAAAAAGCATGCTCAAAGCTAGAGGTGTACCAAACAACTTCTGGTGTGAAGTTGTAGCTACTGCAGTGTACATCCTCAATGTCTCTCCTACAAAGGCGATCATGAATATGACACCATTTGAAGTATGGAGAGGAAAAAAACCATATGTAAGTCATTTAAGAGTTTTCGGTTGTACAGCTTATGCTTTGGTTGATTTGAGATCTAAACTTGATGATAAATATTTGAAATGTATATTTATTGGCTATGCTACTCAATCCAAGGCATATAGACTGTATAACCCTCTTACTGGCAAGATTATGGTCAGTAGGAATGTTGTGTTTAATGAGAATGCAGGCTGGAATTGGGAGCAAAGAGAAAGGGGTGACAGTATTCAGCAAAAAATAGTAGGGTCTGATGGTTCAGGAGAGGACTTAATTATGCCAACAAATGATCAGCAGTCTCCAAGTCCTCCTACAACACCATCATCTTCAAATCATAGCTCATCACCTTCTTCAAGTACTTCATCATCAAGTTCATCAAATGATTCTACACCAAGAAGATACAGGACTCTTGCTGACTTGTATGCAAACTGTGACTTTGCACTGATGGCAGCAGATCCAACCAGTTTTGATGAAGCTAAAGATGAAGTTGAATGGCAAGATGCAATGAAGGAGGAAATCAAGTCAATTCAGAAAAATGAGACTTGGAAATTGGTTGATCTTCCTGAAGGAAAGAATGTTATTGGACTTAAATGGGTATTCAGAACTAAGTTCAATACAGATGGGAGTATTTAGAAGCACAAAGCCAGGTTGGTGGCAAAAGGGTATGCACAGCAAGAAGGAATCGATTTTGAGGAGACATTCTCACCAGTGGCAAGATTTGAAACTGTAAGAGTGGTATTAGCTTTGGCTGCCCAATGGAAATTGGATGTGTTTCAGCTGGATATAAAATCTGCATTTCTCAATGGAGACTTACAAGAAGAAGTTTTTGTTGAGCAACCACTCGGCTTTGTAAAAAATGGTGAAGAAGGCAAGGTTTACAAGCTGCAAAAGGCACTTTATGGACTGAAACAGGCTCCAAGAGCCTAGTACACCAAGATTGACTCATTCTTTCTTCAAAATCAGTTTGAGAGAAGTGAGAATGAGCCAACTCTCTATGTGAAAAAGGAAGGTGAGAATGGATTCATTGTTGTCTGTCTTTATGTGGATGACATCATCTACTTTAGCTCCTCTCAGAAGCTGCTAAATGAGTTCAAAGCATCAATGATGGAGAAATTTGAGATGACAGACTTGGGACTGCTTCAGTATTTCTTGGGTCTAGAAGTAAAGCAAGGTGAAGATGGAATATTTATATACCAAAGGAAGTATGCAGAGGATTTGCTGAAGAAATTTTCAATGGAAAAATGTGAAACTGTCAAAACTCCTATGAATCCTAATGAGAAGCTGCAGAAGGAGGATGGCACAGGAAAAGCTGATGAAAAGTTGTTCAGAAGTCTTGTAGGAGGTCTGAATTATCTCACTCACACGCGTCCTAACATTGCTCATAGTGTAAGTGTGGTATCCAGATACATGCACTCTCCAACAAAGCAACAACTAGGTGCAGCAAAAAGGATCATGAAGTATATTGCAGGATCAACTCGCTTTGGAATCTTGTATGAACATGTCAGTGAGTTCAAGTTAGTTAGCTACACAGACAGTGACTGGGCAGGTAGTTTGGATGATAGAAAAAGTACATCAGGATCAGTTTTCAGTTTAGGCTCAGGAGCTATAACTTAGAGCTCAAAGAAGTAGGATATTGTGGCTCTATCATCATCTAAGGCAGAATATGTAGTTGCTGGTGCAGCAGCAAGACAAGCTGTTTGGCTTAGAAAGTTGTTGAAAGATTTATGCTGTGAGCAGGAAGGAGCAACTGAGATTTGGTGTGATAACAGGTCTGCAATTGCTATGACAAAAAAACCCAGCATTTCACGCAAGAACCAAGCATATTGAAGTTCAACATCACTTCATAAGAAAGCTTGTGTCAGAGGAAACAGTCGCTCTAAGATTCTGCAGCACAAATGTTCAAAATGCATATCTGTTTACCAAGGCTTTAGCTCAAGCCAAACATCAGTTCTTTATGGAGAAAATTGGTATGTATGAGTTTGAATTAAGGGGTGGTGTTGCAACATAATTCAAGCTCATATGTGCACGTAGGAAGCTGAATAAAAGTCATAGAAAATTAGTAACTTAGTTGGAAGACTTTGTCAAAAGTCTGTTGCTGATTTTTTGGCTATTAGTTAGGAGCAAATTTGTGATACCACTAACTTAGGATTCTTAGACGTGGTTAGTGGAGATTGTTAGTTAAGTTTCTTTTACTATTTAAACATTGTATTAGTCAGTATATTAATTATAAAAAAAAAATAAATAAATAAGTTCTCTTTCATTATTCTGTCATCTAGTTTTGTTTTTTTCTTCCTCTAAAATCCAACATTTAGAAGGTTTGAAATAAATTTTAAAATCATTGATCCTCTAATCCTCTCCAAAAACGTACTCTTCTAAGTTCTTACTAATCCATCGTTTCTCTTTTTCCCTTTCCTCCAAACCACTCCACCCCCTCTTTAAATTATATTAATGGTGATGATGATACTCTTAAAATAATAATGTGGCATAAATATTTGTTGGTCCAACAGAAATTAAAATTGTGTCACTCTAATAGATATCGACGTGGTGCATGTTTACTCCACCAAAAATAGAGCACTACATAATTCCTTATAGCCAATGAGAATGTGTATTCATTTTCATCTAACTATTTCAAACAACATAGAGAGTACTAATATGTTATGGAAATTTTCAAAATATATTTGGATTTTTTTAATAGTTATATTAATGTAGCAAAATTAAATAATTGAATGTATCACTTGGTCAAATGGTTGCAATGATTGGATTTAATTCAAACCAATGCATCTATTAAGTTATCAAAAGTTGCAATCTTTCACAAGAGTTGTTTTCTTTCACCAATTGGTATGAGTTGAAGAGTTGTTTTCTTTCACCAATTGGTATGAGTATCTCTATAAATAGAGATATTTTAAAGGCAGAAATAACATAAGACAAAACAACACAAATTCATGTTATATAAGTCAAAAATATTTCTGAGTCATTTCTTCTTTTCTCCAGTACATGAGAGTAAACAAAGAAACTTTATTCTGTAAAACACCGTTGATCAATATGTTTGATGTGAATGTGCAATTCACTTCAAGGATTCCAAAGTATCCTGAAGGGGATTCGTCGGTTAACCCATTTGCATCCAATATATATAGATTGGTGGGGGCGAATCGAACCTAAAGCTTAGTGTGATACACACGCTTTGGAATTTATTTGTGCAACCTTCATCATCATCGAGTTCATAATTTGCAGCATACCCCCAATAAAAGTTCCAACAATCTTTAGGTTCAATTTTTGATTATTATGACTGTAACTTTTATAGGAGATGGATTTTCTTAACCATGGTGAAAGGTACACATTTAATTTATATAAATATATATGATATGTTTGAAGTTCTAAATTCATATGTGGTTCTTCAAAGCAATTATATTTGTTTATGTTAAATTTAACATGTGGTTAGATTGATATGCATGATTTAGAATATATTCAAGTATGTGAATTTAATATGGTTTATGCATGAATTTTGCTTGTTTGGATTTTAAAAATAAAACTAATTAGTCTTGAAAATAATCACATGAAAATTCATGGTTGGAGACCAAAAGTTATTTAGTGTTAATACATTTATATATTACATTCATGTTTGAAATGCATATATAATAAATTTTCTTTTTCGGATGCATATATAATAATATGAAGATATGATGTGGAAAATTAATAATATGCAATTAGAGATAATATGTTTTGATGAAATTTTGTTTATCTATGGTTGATGTTTTTAGACTAAGAGCAAGGATTTATGATTGACCGGCGGAATAAAATTTATTTATAATTTTAGTCTCTTAAATCTTGACAAATATAAATATGTATGGTTTAAGATACATGTTTAATGCGTTAATTAGTGTAAATAATTGTCATAAATATCAAGTGTATGTCTCATTGATAGTGATGCTTCATGTGAGAAGTTATTAAATCAAAAATTGATTAAATCATATTATATGTGTATGATGGTATAAAAGTATATGTCAATTTCTTACTTATTTTGATATTAAAAATGATTTGGATATATAATTATTATAAGTTGACAAATGTTTATGAAAGAAATTGATATTAACTGTTAAGAAGTAATTGACTTACATGTTTGGATCCATCTTCTGATATTTAATTATGATAAAATTTTATGATCATGCTTTGTTAACTTATGGTAGTATATATTTAATGCACTCAATATTGTATATCTTGAATATAAATATATTAAAAAGAGAACTAGAAGTTTAAATTGAGATGCATATTAAATATGGTAAAAGGTAGAATGACATAAAATTTTGTGTTTGTGATAATTGAAATGTTTATAAATTGTATGTTATACAATATGAAGAGATTAAATAAAAATAAAAAATAAAAAAAGGTCATGGTTTGGTGATAATTGGTCAACACTATCAAAAATATAAAAGGTAATCGGATGTTTGATGTAAGTCATGACTTGTACCAGACCTGATATAACATATGTTGTTGGAAGATTAAGTCGGTATACAAGTAATCCATATAAAGAACGTTGACATGCTACTAATAAAGTATTAAAATATTTGAAGGGAGAAATTAACTATAGTTTAATCTATAGTGAATATCATTTATACTTTGAATGATATACAGATGTCAGTTGAATAAATCATGTTGAGGATCAAGCTTCCACAAGTGGAAGGACTTTCATTATTGGTGGATGTGCAGTTTCTTGGGGTTCAAATAAACAAACTTGCATTATCGACACCACCATGGCTACAAAATTTATTGTTCTAATTGCAGGTAGTAAAAAGGCTGAATGGTTAAGAATTTGTTGTATGAGAAACCAATTTGGCCAAAGTCAATGACACAAGTATCCATACATTGTGATAGTCAATACACATTATCAAAAGCATATAACTAAGAATATAATAAAAAATCAATACATATTGATTTAATGCATAGCTATGTAAATGATTTAATTGAGTGATATCCATAGTGTTTGTAAGAATTGAAAAGTATCTTGCAGATCCTTTGACGAAAGGTCTGACAAATGACATGATGTTGAAAACATCATTAGGGATGTGATTCAAGCTCATATCTAGATAATCACCAATTGTGGAAACGTCAACTCACACTTGAGTAACATCAAGTCTTGAGTTCAATGATGAAAGTACACTATTAGAGTGATTGAAGTACTTGACAATAGATACATCCCAAAGGATAAAAGTACTTGGACCATAAAATAAAAGTGGTAGAATGAGGTCTCCTCTTAATGGACATATAGCATGTATTTGCTGGAATGTATATAATTATGGGTGCATTCCTGATATAGTCCACCTATATGAGAATGAAGTGGGGCCGCTTCATAGAGTTTAAGAGCTTGACTCTTAAATTCTCACGAAAAGGATATGAGACACAAGGCCTTATCAAATGTGTCATTTTTATAATTCGATCAATGGTGTCAAGATTTCATGTGTAAGTTATGCACACTTGTTCTAATGAATGGTTGGTTCAAAGCTTGTCTACCAATATATTTGAGGATGAGTGATAAACATAATTTACTAAGTAATGGTTCAAATCATAAGATACCTTTATCTGAAACCATGAGATTTCCAGAATAACGGACTTAGATATATTTTGAAAATGGTGGGGGATAGTTAGGGAAATTTTCAAAATATATTTGGATTTTTCTAATAGCTATATTAATGTAGCAAAATTAAATAATTGAATGTATCACTTGGTCAAGTGGTTGCAATGATTGAGTTTAATTCAAACCAATGCATCTATTAAGTTATCAAAAGTTGCAATCTTTCACAAGAGTTGTTTTCTTTCACCAATTGGTATGAGTTGAAGAGTTGTTTTCTTTCACCAATTGGTATGAGTATCTCTATAAATAGAGATATTTTAGAGGCAGAAATAACATAAGACAAAACAATACAAATTCATGTTACATAAGTCAAAAATATTTCTGAGTCATTTCTTCTTTTCTCTGGTGCGCAAGAGTAAACAAAAAAACTTTATTCTGTAAAACACCGTTAATTAATATGTTTGATGTGAATGTGCAATTCACTTCAAGGATTCCAAAGTATCCTGAAGGAGATTCGCCGGTTAACCCATTTGCATCCAATACATATAGATTGGTGGAGGCGAATCGAACCTAAAGCTTAATATGATACACACGCTTTGGAATTTATTTGTGCAACCTTCATCATCATCGAATTCATAATTTGCAGCATACCCCCAACAAAAGATCTAACATAATATTCGTCCCAATAAAAATTTATATATTTTGTTAAATTAATGAGGAATTATAATTCGTTTAAATTAATTTTTTTTTCTTATTCATGTCGAATATTTAATAGATACTTCATCCATAACAAAATATAAGAAAAAAAAATTAAGAAATATAATTATCTCATTTTACTATGACATCCGAAGAAAATTAGTATTAAGGTTGTTGTTTAAATTACCACCGTTCATAACTAATAAATTTAGTCATTAAATATATAACAAATTAAATTAAGAGTAGTAAAGAGTCTTTACTTGGACTAAACCGATATGCGAATTACTTTGGTGGAGGCTAGAGGAATTTGTTATAAATTATTATCTTTGTTTTTTTTTATTATTTATAAGATATTTTTTTAATTTTAAATTATATTAATTACTTTTTACTAACATTCTTTTAATCAATCTATATATTTTTTATAAACAACAATAATATTATCATAAAAACATTTTTTTAAAAGTAAATATATAAAAATAAAACTAATTCTTAATTAATTTAATACTACAATATATTTTCTCAATTCTCGTAATTTAATTTATATAGTCTTATATTTAGAAATTGAGCTAGTAATTAATTAATTAATTAATGATGTAGAGGAATGACAATCTTTTCCACAAAGTCATTTAATGTGAAGTAGTTGTAACCTTTATCGATATTGATTGATCACGTAGGCGTTACCAACTCCTCAAAATCCAATTACGTGTATGTATAATATAATAATGCACTCTAGCAAGTAATTGTGACCTTGATCGACATTGATCCAATTGAGTAGTCCTAATTCAATCTTCAATATTATTGAGTTGGACGTGTTGGTTTAAGTTTAAATTTAAATTTTATAATTATATTAAAATTTATTATTCTTCTAAAATAAAAAATAAAATTAATACATTTTAGAATTGCTCCTTGCCAAAAACAAAAACTATATACTAGGATCTTCAATGTTTAGAGACACACATGACCACATAATACTAATGAAATAGAACAAAATTGAAGTAAACAAAATGTTGAATCTCAATAAAGTATTTTTTATTTTTTTTATCAACACAATATTTTTTTATTCGAAACAATAAAAATAAAAATGACTATTACGGTGAAATTAAATATTTTGACATTGTGGGTCTTAATAAAAATGAATTGGTCAATTTTATTTTTTGTTTACGAATAATCTAGTTAATCTACATTAGAAAATTAGGTTCAATATTC
>JBBPBT010000152.1:8903341-8915098 GCA_037974875.1 Cicer bijugum | reverse complement strand
CGTAGGAATTTCATTGACAAAAATTACAAATATGAAGGTATCAGTCTAAATATATATGTTTCCAATTTTCTCTATTTCATTGGACATTTACAGAGCTAACCCAATAAATTTATAGATCTAAAGCATAATTTGAAATGAAATATTTTAAAAATTAACAATAATAAAATTAGAGAGCTTTTAAAGCAAATAAATATGAAATACGTGTGCATCACACGATTGAATAATTTTGTATTGAATTCATTAGCACCAAAAACACAACTTCTAGATCCAAGATTTTTGTTTATACCACATTTGATATTTAAGTTACAAATGTTTGAACTACACGTGTGATCTGTAGTCTTGAATCTTTTTATCTTTATGAATTCTAATACCCATTCAACATCCAAATAATTTCAAAACTTTTATTTTTACTTGTTTATTTGCTAAAGTATATGATTTTTCATACTTAACTTCTAAAATTAATGTTACATTCGTTATTAGGTCTATTTTTCATGTCTAATAAATTCATGTCAACTTACTATTATATAGACAAATTCATGTCTATACAGACTTGGGTTCAAAATAAATAATAAACTTAATCCATGAAAACATATACATAAATTGAATTTCACAACACATATATTTGATTATTATTTTTTTTAGTAAAATGTCAACTCGTCAAGGAATTAGACAGTTGACATTTTACAAGCCATCAATAAATTTCAATAGAAATAGTGTGCTCTACATCCCCTACGTTCAAAACATGATGGCCCAAGGGCAATATCATTTTTCCTTGTTCATCTGCAAAACTGAAGTGTTCACAAGGATCCACCAAAATACTTGTTTCAATAGATTTGTTAGAAATTGTATGCAAACGACTGAATCCAACAAGCTGGGTTTCTGGAGAACCTTGTATAACTTTAGGCCATTTAGAGAACAACATCACCACATGACTTCCATCCAAATCACCAAGGTTCATCACAGAAATATGCACTAGGAAGCTTAATGAGTTGCAATTTTGCAACTCGTCGACATGAACATGATCAACTTCATACACATCTTTTTCTACCTTGTTTAATAAGCTTTTTCTATAACCACCTTTGGTGATTCTAGACAAACTAAGTTTACTTGGAGCTGACAAAAACTTGTATGAGAAATCACTGTAACTTAAGCCGTGCCCGAATCCATATATTCTACTTCCAGTATAAAATCGGTAGGTCCTTCCTGGATAACCACGCGAAGGATCGGCTCGCATTCTCATGTCGTTCATGGGAACATTGGTAAATGACTCAGGGTACCAAGTCATTGGAAGCCTACCAGCTGCATCAAAATCAACTTCAAATGTTCACTATGTATAATGATGACACCCTTTTCGAGCAGCATATTCATTTATTAATACAAAACATACCTGGATTGAACTCTCCAAAGATAATTTCAGCTAGTGCTTTTCCACCAGCTTCACCAGGGTACCCCACCCAAAGAATACTTGCGATTAGTTGATTTGTTTCAGCGAAGGAGACGTCAAGGGGTCCTCCACCAGTAAGAACTAAAATCACTGGTCTTTTACTAGCAGCAGCAACATGGGATACAAGGTCCATTTGTTTACCAGGTAAAAGAAGACTAACTCGATCAAGATCCTCTGTCTCTAGTGTTGTATCAAGCCCAGCAACTACAACAACAAAATCTGCTTCTTTTGCAATGTCTATAGCCTCAGCAAAATCTTCATCAGAATCACATGGTACATCACGGCAACCAAAAGCGTAGGATATCGTCCTTGCATACTCTTTAAGTCCATCATATAAGCTTTTTGGGGAGCAAGGAATTCCTACATTATCAGGTTAAAAATATAAGATTCAGCATCAAGAATTATGGAGTCTTCTGAAAGATAGAAAACATTCAGTCTTAAATGGCCAAAGAATATGGAAATTTCAGAAAGCAGCCTTGTATCATAAATGGAGATGATGCCTCTCACAGGTCATTAGCTAAGACACTGAGAAACTCCCACCAAAGCTCAGTAATATTTTTAGTGCTATAGTTCGGAAATAAGTAATGCAGGTCAATCAATTTATATAGGGAAACTTTTCCTTATTCACTAAATACTATGTAGTTATGTACTATAATACCGTGAGAACAAGCCCATTAGACATTGAGCACAATCAAATTTCTCAGGCAATGCATCAGACATTCAAGTCAGCAAGCAAACAAAAATCAAATTTCGGGAAAACAACTTATAGATGCATACTTGGCAGTTCAGCTTTGCACATTTACCGTTAGGCACTGAAAGGCAGGGTTCCATAAATCCAAGGGAGGATAGTGCGAGCAAAATTGAACTAAACAATTAAATGAAGATGGACAAATTGCAATGCTCCAAATATGAAAACCATACCTGAATAACCACCACCTAATTTGCTTGTAGTTGCCATTGGGCCAATGATAGCTAAGGAGGCATCATCATTCCTATCCAAGGGAAGGAACTTGTTGTCATTCTTCAGCAGTACAATCCCCTGCCTTGCAGCTTCAAGTGCAAGTGTTTTGTGTTCCGTTGTGCAAACATCCTGAGGTCCCAGTTTGCCAAACTTTCCTCTTCTGGGATCTCCATCAAACAGGCCAAGGCGCATTTGAACAGAGAAAAGGTTGAAAAGAGCTCTATCCAAATCTTCCTCCTTCACCATTCCTTGTTCAATGGCAGCTTCAGTGTGCCGAAGCATGAATGTTCCACAATTAATATCCACACCTAAAAAAATAACAGACGAATTAAAATACCTTGGAAACTACCCAATTCATATAAAGTCCCTGCAATGAATTCAATAAAACAACACATTTACAGAGACAGAAAAATACCTGCTTTAAGAACATCAGCAACAGCATCTTCTGGAGATTTTGCATAATGCTGATACTCAAGAACAGTAGCCACAGCATCACAGTCTGAGGTGATATACCTACACTCAAAAGTCAAAAGTCAAAACCACCAATCCTAATATAACCAAAAGATCATTTTGTTTTCTTATTTTTCTCAATGACATGGACTTAAATTTCAAAAGTATCTCAAATCCTTACCCTTCAAATCCCCACTTGTTTCTAACCAGTCCCAGAAGATCCTCACTAGCACAAGCAGGAACACCATTAACTTCATTATAAGAACACATCACGCAACTCGCTTTCCCTTGTTGAACACAACCACGAAACGGTGGCTGGTAAGTGTCTTCCAAATCCTGTTGTGATACCTACAAAACCAATTTCACTCAACACCATAACCCAGAAAGCTTAGCTCACAAACAACTAACAGTTTGGTCACAGTATTGCAATCCCAACTCACTTTGCTTATGTTGTTCTCGACCCATTTCAGAAAAACAAAGCTCCATTCTACTGCTACTTTCTATTCTCACAGTAGCTTATGTTGCATAACTTATAAGTAAATTCATAGAAACAATCCATGATGCACAACTCACGTGATCATTCTTATTGACAATTCGAATACCATAATAGTTACTTTTCATTATTTACACCATTTCAATTATATCAAATTACAAGGCTTTATTTTTAAGCAAAAAATTAGAGTGCAAAAGCATCGCATAGCAGAGAAGTCATCTCAACTATGCTGGCTTTAAACCACCACCTATCATTTGCAGCACCCCAACAAATTCATTAAAATAAACGAGAAAATACAAAAGGAACTTGAGAGGACTAAACCAAAACCCAAGGAAGCAACTCAAAACAAAAACTAATATACCTCATTAAATGCATTTGCCTCATTAAAAACCTTACCAGGGACTTACAACACTTACTAGTGTTATCAATACAAAAACACAATATATATATATATATATATATATAACTAAACAAAATTTATCTCCCCGTCCATTGCAAATATACTAGTATATAAACGCGATGAAGGCAAGTAACTAAAAAAAACTAACTTCAGATAACATAAACATCAATAACAGACTTAACTAACAATAACACTAACAATTAACATTATCTATTAACTATCCAAATCCAAACACATCATGCGAATCCAATAAAAGAAGACCAAACTTACCACAGCATTAAAATTATACCTAGCAAACTCTCCCCATTTCTCCAAATCATAAGCAGTGAAATGTTTGCAACAAGCAGACACCATAAGACCATCATCATGATCATCATGATCATAATGATCATGATGATGATGATGATGATGATTGAACACAGTTTTGATTCCTTGAACACCTTGAAGACCTCTAACAAACTGAATAGCATAAGCAGAAGCAAGCATAGGATCCTCACCAGGAGTTTCCTGTCCTCTCCCCCATCTAGGATCCCTAAAAATATTAACATTGGGGGCCCAATAAGTCAACCCAGCCTGGCCCACATTAAACATGGACCTACCTTCTACACCCACAGCAGATCCAATAAGAAACCAAACCGAACGGTTAAACGAAGCAGCCGAAACAATAACTTGAGGGAACTCAGTTGCGGATATAACGGTTCCGTTAAAATTAACGCCGGGACCGTTAGTTGCTATACCGTGGAGAGACTCAGACCACCATTGGTAAGAAGGAATGCCGAGATTGGGAATTGAGGAAGCGTTGTTACAGAGCTGTTGGATTTTGTCGGAGAGCGTTAGGAGGGAGATGAGGGAGTTTACTCTTTTGGTAATAGGGAGGGATTTGTCACAGAATGAGTAGTGAGAGTGGTGTGGTGGTTTGCATGTGTAAGAGGGGATTGGATTTGAGGTTGTTGATTGAAGGAGATGAATTGAGAAGAGTGTGAAGAAGAAGAAGAAGATGGATTTTTGTTTATTCAACATCACTTCTATATTTGTTAGTATTGCTGCTGCTACTCAGTTCAACTTCAATTCAGAATACAGAGTTTGAGTTGCAATTATTAAGTGAGTTCATTGAAAATCTTGAATTCAAATCCTTCCAATTATTAACTGAGTTGGACTTAGTTTCATATTAATCTAATTGAGATCTACTTTTATAATATTAAAAAATAGACAAAAAGCATTTACGGTTCTATAAATTTAACTCAATTTTTCTTAGATATTTTAAATTTATTGTATTTAAATATAATCATTTACGGTATATCATGTTTATATTATAAGTCTTTTATATTAATTTCGATAACAATTAGTTTAATTAAAAATTTATGATCAAATTTTATTTATTTTTTAAAAAAACATTGATCAAATTTTATAAATGATATATATTTTCTTATTTTCTCTATAATAATTTAAAATTATGTGCAACCTTAAAAATAACATAGTAAAAAATATATCAACATAATCAATCTTTTTAACTTACTTCACATGTAAAGTAGTTTTAATATTCAACTTGTTACAATGTTTCGATTATATTTTAACATTTCATTATAGTAATTCGAGAAAAATTTTAAAGTTAAAGGATTGTTGCGTAATTTAATATATCTTAAAGATTAATGGTGTAAGCAAATATAACTTAAAGGATCAAATTAAAAAAAATAAATAAACTTAAAGGACCTAAAGAAAAAAATAACTAAACTTAAAATATGAAAGGTGTATTTTTGTCTCCTGAATAATAATAAAGGACTTTAAGTTGATGATGCTTAATAATACTATTAATTAAAGAAATTCCAATTGATTGTAAACAAATTTACATGATTAAGAAAATGTTTATTTTCACAATGAATCAAATAGTTGAAGTTAAGTAATGAATCTAATATCCATGAGACCTAGTTGAGTTCACAAATATTAATATTGTTAAGCTGAATATCATGTTTTGAATTCGAATTCAAAACATTTCACTTGTGTGTAAATTTATTTAGCATTTTTATCTACAAATAAAAAAATATTAATTTGTATATGGAATATTTTCTAAATATTTCTCTCTAAATCTCTCAATAAATATTTTACAGAAAATGACCGAGAACAATTTCATAAAAACATGTTTAAATTGCTCTAAAAATAGTGCATAGTTAACATTCTTTTA
Source organism: Cicer bijugum (assembly GCA_037974875.1). Taxonomy (NCBI): domain Eukaryota; kingdom Viridiplantae; phylum Streptophyta; class Magnoliopsida; order Fabales; family Fabaceae; genus Cicer; species Cicer bijugum. The sequence continues at coordinate 8,909,171 of JBBPBT010000152.1, read as the reverse complement.
CCATGTTAAATAATGGGAAGACCAATTTTGACATGAATATTGGGATATCTCAACTATGTTGCACTCTAAAATTATTATTAAAAATAAAAAGGGAAGTAAACAAGTTGTTTGTATATAAATACTCTAGAAAATAATTAAAGGGATATAGAGTCTTGTCTCGTTAAAAATTTTATCAAGAAAACTCAAATGATAAAATTATGGTGAAAGAAAAAATAGTACAGCAAGCATCTACAAAAATTAGCAAAATCTATATTTAAAAAAATCAATTTTATTTCTATTGAAAAACATCTAAAATAATAGAAGGGATAATATCCCACCAATTTGGAGCGACAAAGCGCGTTAGCCAAACCCGTGATTAGCAGGGTAGGCGAGAGAGTGTGGCCATCAAAGCAACCGTTTTAGGCTTCCATGAAAAATAAAATTTGTATTTTATCAAAAGGCCTCAAAAAAGATTTGCTTAATAAAAATATCTCATAAATTAAAACATACAAATATTTTCTAAATTTAATATTGTCTCAACAATATTAAATCAATTAAAAAAAGAAATATTACATGATATCAATTACATTAATTTAGTAATTTCATATTTAAATTTAGAAAATTCATTTTAGCCTCGTATTAAAATTTGTTTTAGGCCACCATATATATTGGACCGACCTCGGTGATTAGCCTACTAAAAAGTGAGGTAAAGCAGAGCGGGTCAAGTTGAAAGTATTGATCTATTATGGGTCGACGGACTTGCAAGTTGGTCTACCTAATATTTTAACACTTCACAATAAAAACAAATGCAATCATCATCGATCAATAAAGCAAAGTGTCAAAACAAAGTCACAAGTAGCATAAAAAAATCTCAAAATAAATTTATCAACATTAAATAATCGCAAATGCTAAAACAAAGCCACCATCATAATAAAACAAGTCTTAAATATTGTTAGAGTTGTGTATGTCTAGATCGCATGAGTATTGTGTTTGATTGTAAAAAGATGATAGAAACTTGAAACAAAAATCCTAATACATTAAAAAAAATGTTGGATTGGATTGGTTAATTTTGGTGTTTAATTTGGTTGGGTCAATAAAAAAAATTTAAAGTAGGAAAAAAACTAAAGAAATAGTAGTCTTTAAAATATTCTTTGATAAGCCAACTTGTCCCACAACCGCCCCATTTTTTTAGCGAGTTAAACAGAGCGTACCAATTGAAGTAGTCAAGTTCAAATGTTTAGTCCAACCCAATCTAAAATGGCGAGCTAACAGGTTAACCCAACGGATTCGATCCATTTTGGCACCCATACCACCCATATTGATTTCCTTTTTTAAAAATATGAGAAATAATAAATCTCCTCATTTTAACCATCTCAAGGCAATTTAGTCCTCTATTTTTAATAGACTAAGGAATAAGATTAGGATTTCTAAAAACCATAATTTTCATATTTGAATTGTTTTAATAATCATCATAACCTCATTAAACGTATCATGTAGCACAATTGTAATCTCTAAATTCACTTATAGAAAACTACTTTTCTATTTTAAAAATTTTACAGAGCTAAACTGTGTTACAGTATGATTTTAAAGACTATAATAAAGATGATTTCAAGGCAACACAAGATTAGTTGGTAGTTTAAAATTCTATACTCAAATTAAACTTGAGCTTACTACACCTATCGAGTAATTAAATTCTCAGCATGTGTAAGTTTTCGGCCCAAATAACAAGACAGGGAAGTATAGGCCCAATGAATTATTTTTATACACCAACCTTAATGGTGCGCTTATATCCATGTTTTAAAATATTTGATTTTTGTTACTAAAACATAAATTACATTAACATGAATAATATATTCTCATGAACTAGGGAATATATTCTCCTCACATCATTCTAAAAGAAAAAACAAAATTCTGTCTCTGGGCAGAAATGAGTTAGATTCCCTAATCTTCACCAACCGAGGTCATGTTCCTCATTAGTCTAGTCATCATTCATCAAATATATCTTATTAATCCAAATTAATTCCAAAATCATGTCATAAAAAAATATGTATTATTATATTAATGAATTTAAGTTTGGTTTGGTTTGAGTGGCCCTTTTCTCTTTTGGGTGATTTCAGCAAGGCTCTGTATTTTTTTTTGTCATGGAATATTTCATAGTATGTCATTTGATTCTATAATAAGGAGAATCTTGACCGAATCTTACCAAATAGTCCTAAGAAACAAATTCTTCAAGAAACCATAATAACAAATTAGGATCGAGTCAGATTTTATTTATTTAATTATTTAACAATGTTGATCGCATGAAACAAGTTTATAATTAGTAATTTAAACATTTAGATAAACACCATATGTTATCTAATAAAACATGAAAACAATTTGGAGCTAGTTCTATATTGTAATTTCAACTAATATTGTCACATAGACTAATTATACATTTTGGGAACGCGTTAAATTGTTTTTTTTTTTTAATGTCAAGAGAATAAGAAAATATACATTTCTATTATAACATATGTTCTGCCAAAAAATATACTATATGTGTTGGGTATTCAATTATGAGTGGTTAGTCCCACATTGACTAGGAATGGAGGTTGTATTGGATATATAAGGAGAATGACTCATACACTTAATGCCTTAAGGTTTTGGATTGATATGTGGTGTCTAAAGTCTCTTATAAATCTCGAACTCCCCAACAAGTGGTATCAGAGCCTGATTTGGCTTGATAAGGGAGCAAAATAATTCAAGTCTAGTGGTATCAGAGCCTGATTTAGCCAATTCCGAATGTTGTGCTCCTCCAGACTCCCCAACAATATGAAACATATTTTTTTATACCCATTGATCAACCTGTGACATTCTTACAAAACATAAGGTGTCTTTTTTTAAACAAAAAAAAGGTGTCTTTTAACTATTTGTTGTTAAATTATTAATCTGATTTTTTGTTATATCCAATATATACATATATATGTTCCAAGTACATATATAAAAAGTAGTCCTAAAAGTGTTGGAATAATTAATCTTAGAAGTGAGTTAGGAGATCTATATATAACTAAAATAGTGATCTTAAAATATGTGTCAATTGTAAGTGGTCCTAACGACACTTTTAGACTTTTAGTATCCACTTCACATAATACATTTGTTATTGTTCTAATTGAGAAGATGAAAATAAGAGATGCTTGTTTATTCAGAAAAAATGAAGAGTTTCTTGCTTTTGCTTTAAACTATTTGGTGCAAGTTATATAAAGAAGTCAATTGGCCAATATATTTTTAGATTTGGAAATATTTCTTAGGCACAAATTCCAACGTCAAATCGTATTTATATATGATTCTATATATTTATTTTTTATAGCCTAATATGAATTCTATAATGTTTATATTTTATGTTTTTTCGTGTTTCTGAAATTAATTTAAACTCTATGAAGGTTTAAATTATGTTAACTTATATATTATGTTAAACAGAAGCTACAGCTGCACATTCACATATATAATATTATTTTCTTGGATGCAAATACAAGTAAGCTGCGGGAATCTAATAATGATCATGATCTAAGTTTTGGAATTTTGTTAATGTAACATCCCATTTTCCACTTGTTCTCTTGAAACTAGCATGTGAGTTTTGACAAAACTTAATAATGCTAAAACTTTGATTTGGTAATTTAGTGAAAGTTAAAGCAAATGAGTAAAACAATACTCCTTATCACTATTATAAATAAATTAAAAAAATTATTTTCGTGAGTATTAAGAATTGTAGTTAAGTGTAATTAAATTTTTAAACTTTATATAAAATATAAATTAAAGTTATTAAATTAAAAAATGACAAACATTTAACTATCAATATTAAATATTTTAAATTAAATGAAAAATATATTAAAAATAATATTTAACCGTGAACATTAAACATTTAATCTTTACTTTTGTTTATAACAATAAGCTATTAAATGCATTTATAATTTATAAAAATTTCAATTGGATGCGATTGCGCAATATAAATAGTTGAAGGTTTGGAGCTATATATGTCTCCACATGGAGCTACTTATGTTTTAATTAATACCTATAAGCCTATAAAGCTTGAAACCGTGAGTTTTATTGAATCATGACAATGATAGTAGATTATATACCAATTGTGATATCAACATGGTAAGTAAAGCAAATGGAAATGATAGCTAAATAGTTGGATTTTTTTATAAGCAAAGTCATGTGTCAATTGGTTTATCAATTAGATTTGAGAAGCTATTTTGAAACAACATTTTAAAGTCCTATAACTAAATCCAAGTAAGATGGGGTCCAATCACTAATTACCCCGTTTAAGGAGCATTTTCAAGAGGTTCTAATAGTTAGTTATAAAGCTATTTGGTTCATTTTCCACATAAAATGGAATTACACTAAATGCATATTGGCATGTCTAACATCAAATTCAATTGAATTGTTAGTTTTTCAACTTTGTAGTCACCTCAATATGATGATTTTAAATGTAGAAATTTTTATCATATATCATTCTCATTATTAGCTAGTAAGGAATGGTAGCTTTTGCAACCATGGCTTTTGTCACCTTTTCATTGTTCTTTCATTTCAATTGACTTTGACGTGTTTTTTCATATGATTGTAGCCATGAAAGTCTCACCTGAGCATTGTTATTTCATCATTTATGCTATGTTTGGATGACAAAAGAAAATGAAAGGAAAGAAAGTGAGTGGAAAAATTCTTAAGAGAAAGAAAGTGAGGAAAGTAAATGGAAACTAAGATGATTTGTTAATATTTTTGGTTGAAATGAAAGAGAAAGAAAATAAAGGTAAATAATAATAAATAAAATTATTTATTGCATTACATTCATACCCTATATTATATTTATTGGTTGGAAGATATGATTAGCATTATTAAATTATCATTATAATTTAAAATAAATTATTTTTAGACTATTTTGTTTTAAAAAATGTTTCTAACACACTTTCTCTCTAAATTGGAGAGAAACACTTTTTGACATGGGATCCATGCAAACTTTTCTTTTTCTAAATGGAGGAAGTAAAATTTTTCATAAACTTTTCCCTCTCTTTTGTTTTTTTCCTTCAATTTTCTATTATTTCAAACAATACATTAGTATACTATACACTTTTCAATAGCTTTTAATATTTGATTTTTTATATATATGAAGAAATAAATAAATAAAATCCGTGGTTTGCTAATTTTTTAATAGATGGTTATAACAATAAGTGATTAGTTTACACATAAAAAAAATGATTCCAAATATAATCGAATGTTGATGAAAATAATATTAAAAAAAACATTAGTTATAATTTTTTAACTAATCGAGGTTGAAATTAACGTAAGTAGTAAACTCTTACAATAAATCTCATATAAAAAAGCGTGTATGTTTATCACACAAGGATTTGGTTTTCCTAATGTAAAATACCTCTAACTCACACAATACACAATGAGCCTAGACTCTTAGGACTCTTGGCTTCAAACCATCTATTTTCTATTTTTATTTATTTAGCTCCATTGATTTAGGTCATATGTATCGTGGATTGTATATGAAAACATTTTTTGTTGTCATTGGACTCAATACTTATAGAAGCATAAGCTTAATTTTATGACAGTTTTTTAAAGTCTATAATTATATTTCAGTAAATTTACTAAAAAATAATTATATGCATTTTTTTTACGGTTTAGAATATTTAATTATTTATTAAATTAATACAATTAATTTCATACAATATTTTTTTAATTTATAATAAAATTAATTAATTTCGTATTTGTTGAAATAATATTAGTTTTAAATAGATTTAGTTAATTTTAGTTTTGAAATTTGTAGAATATAAGACTTTTTTATAAGTAAATTTTTTAATATATTTTTATAGAT
>JBBPBT010000152.1:8859754-8902936 GCA_037974875.1 Cicer bijugum | reverse complement strand
ACAATCCTAATTATTATAAGGAATCTTATTCCCCAATGTATTTGGTAAGAAATTGAATTTTTTACGAATGTTTTTTAAATTTGTTTAATTTTAAAAAATAAATGTATTAAAAGATGTAAAAGTGGAGAGTTACGGTGATTATTCTTTATTCTCACGAAAATGTAAGATTCTCACCTATTGACATGACAATAGAAATTGGAAAAGATATATGTAAATTATATTACTGAAAATTAAAAAAAAGTTAGATATAATTTGTTTAAACATAACTTAGAAATACCAAAGTCACGTTTCTAAAAATAAATTTACAATCTCTTACACATACACTCCTAATTTTGTATATCTCTTTTATCTTTCTCTCATATAATACACAAAAATATATATAGTGAAATTACTTTACCTTTTCCTCTATAAATGTAAGGGGTCCATTTCCCCTAATTTCCCAAACACTGTTTGGTTGGTATTCTATCATGTCTTTGAAGGCAGAGAAGACAATTGATATTTTGAAAGTGGAAGCTTCTTTCACAATATACAGAAAAATATCAAATACTAAGATTAAAAAAAAAATCAAATACAATCCATAATCTTCCCAAAAAATAGTACAAATATTTGAATCATTATTATTTAAAACAAACAAAAATAAATAAATTAAATTAAGCCAAAATAAACATTTTCATAGAGTGATTGTTAAAATAATTTTTTATCATAAAAAAAATTATATTATGAAAAACCTTGTATTAAGTTAAAGAAAACCACCAACTATTTAATGATTTACAATAAAATTTATATATAATTTACCAAATCCAGAATTTTAAGCTGAAGTAATTTAAAAAAAAAACAACAAAAAGAATTTTATTAATCAATAAAAGCTGGTACAAGATGGCTGAAAATAATTAATAATTAAATTAGTGATATGAATGATCATTTTAAAATAGAAAGGGCAACATAAAAAAAAACGTTGAAAGTGAAAAAACAGGAATGAACAAGATGATGAGGGAGATCACCCTGAAGGAATAGGTCTGTCTCCCCTAGGGGCTATTGTGTTGTTTAGTTAAAATTATAATCTTTGTTTTTTTTTGAAACTTTTTGGCCCCATAATTTGGAGGTTGTTCCAGTACCCCACTATAGGACCCATCCCTTGAGTTTTCTTTGTGATACAGATTGTACCCCACTATTATTGACCTTCATTTCCAATATTTTATCTCTTCCATTTCTTGTTTATAAACAAAATATGTACGACATTTATACTTTAAAAAAACAATACCACAATTTTTCTCTTCATCCTCGCAAACTAATACAATTATAGATTAGAGTTTCTTGTAGTCGGTGACAATATATTTATGTATTTAGAATATTAATGGTCTTTTAATAAAAAATTTGATTTAATTATTATTATAAATTTTTTATTTTTATTATTTTATGAAATTAATTTTCTATTTTAAAATTTAAATTTTTTAATTTTTCTCTCATAATTTTTAATTAAAAATAACGATTAGGTATATTTTAAAAGAGCAAAATATAATTCTATGACGTAGAACCATCTAGATATATTAATTATTTATATATCATTAATTAAATTACAAATATGAACAAAAATCGAAGTTGTTTTATTTTATTTTGATTTTGTAAGTGTCAATTAATCGTATTATATGTCACCTTATTTAAGACATATCATATTGTCATTTTTTAGTTAAAAAATATATAAATAAGCAAAATTGTCGATTTCTAAAATAGTGAAGCTAATTTCGTAAATCAGTCAAAAGTTTTAATATATTTTTGATCCATGAAAATATAATAGTTTCAGTTTTAGTCTCATTAAAAAATTTTGTTTGGATTTCATCCCTACAATATCAAAAAACTTAAATATATATTTTTTGTCTCTCAAAATATAACATTGTTTAGTTTTAGTCGGTATATATTTTTTTGTTTTGCTTTCATGGTATTCATCACAGTCAATCACAAATCTATAAAGTGAGTTTTATCATCTTCATCAACTCAATAATTCATATTTTTCCTCATCCAACTCAATCTCTTTCCCTTCATTATTCATACCCCATTTAACCCAACTTTTCCTATCAATAACTTTACATCTACTCTCATCTTTTTCCTCTATTATTTCAAAAAAATATCAACCTCATACTTCAAAATTAACAATTTAAAGGATTAACAAAATAAAAAAATTAACCCGTCGGTTTAAAAAGGATTAATTTTTTGTTTTATATTACCCAATTATTCAAACGTCTTTTGTCGATTCGTATTCGAAGGGTTTGAGCGGGGTTAAGAGATGTACATAAGGTGTTTGATGAAATATCTGACAGGAATATTGCTTCTTTTGATGTTTTGGTTTATAGGTATTTGAGAGTTGGTGATGTTGAGAGTGGTTTGAAGGTGTTTGATGAAATGGTTGAATGAGATGTTTCATCTTGGAACACGGTGATTATCTTCATCTTTAAAAATTATCTATCTATAGAATTAATAAAATAGAAAATATACTTGTAAAGACTTAAAAATTATTAAATTGTTTTTTTTATTTATATTATCCAGTTATTCAAATTTCTCTTGTCAATTTGTATTCGATAGTTTTGAAGGGGTTAAGGGATGCACATAAGATGTTTGATGAAATATTTGACATAAATATTATTACTTTTTTGGTTTATGGGCATGTGAGAGTTGATGATGTTGAGAGTGATTTAAAAGTATTTGATGAAAAGGTTTAACGGGATGTTTCAACTTAAAATGCGGTGAGTAATCTTCATATTTGAAAATTAACTATTTAAAAAATTTACAAAATAGAAAATTAACCCGTTAAGACTTAAAAATAATTATATACATTTTGTTTATATAATAGAGAGCAAATATGAGGTTTGAGGTAGAGCTATTAGTAGAAAAAATGAGATTATGTGCTATGTGAATAATGAAGAGAAAGAGATTGAGTTTAGTTAGAGAAAATATGAATTATTAAGTTGATGAAAATATGAAACTCACTTTATAAGTATCTGATGAATATGATGAAATTAAAATAAAATATTTTATAATAACTAAAACTAAACAATGTTATATTTTCAGAGATAAAAAACATATTTTCTTTATTAATTTACATTTTTATAACATCTATTTGACGTTAAAAAAAATAATTTTTTTTGATATTATGAAGATAAAATTCAAACAAAAAATTTTATAAGATTAAAATTGAAAATTATTATATTTATAAAAACTTAAAAACATATTTAAATTTAAGATACTAAAAATATATTTAAATTTAACTAAAATTTAAATATATCAACTAACATCCACGTGTCTAAGTGCGTAAATGTGTGAATTCCAACGAATCCAAATTCTACATTCATCACCTTGCATGTGAAGCATGTATGGGTGGCAATAAAATCATCCATTAATCTAACATTCATCGAATATATCGATTCCCTTATGCTTTCACATATATTTGTTCCAAATCATTAGATCACCAAGAATAATAGTATAGTCCATTCAATTAAAAGTAAAACAATAAAAAATTTCTCAAAAAAGTGTTGAAAGTAATTAAAAGTTTAAATTAAATTTAAATTGTATTGAAAAGTTATTTAAATTTAAATAAAGTAGTTTGATTTTTTTTTTTGGATTTATTTGATAAAAATATGATATTTTAAAATAATTTTTAATTATTAAAATTATATTTATTTTTTATTAGAAATTTAATTCTTAAATGAAAACAACATATTTAAAATGTTTAAGAGATTTCACTAGTAGTAATCCACAACGAGACTTTGACAATCAATAATATTCTATGAGACATAGCGGTTTTTACACAATGTTAATTAAATATATAATTTTAAAATACTTCTGATAAAAATCAATAATAAAGAGATTGTTTTTACACAATTGAAAAATTCAAAAGTTGTATCTTTCAATTAAAAAAAGCCAATTTTGACTAATAGTTATAATTTTGAAGAGTAATTTAATTAGTTACGGAGTCCTCCTTATTGAATTTATATTCCATTTAGTAGCCATATAGAGACACGTGAGGAGTTATTAGGACAACTTAGAACAGTGATTTCACTATGTTAAACATAAAACGTAGAGAAAAGAGCCCTAAAGAAAATAGGGAAAATGTTGCATGAAAAAGGTAGAGGACGTGTGTAAACAATAAACAAGAAGTGGGGCCAACATTGAAATCATAGGAAATCGACAAAAACATAGCGGTTTTGAAGGGTTTATGTATTTCAATATTGTGGGCGCTGCCTGCTGATTTGAGTCCTTATTACGTGACTTGTGTTTTCTCTATTCCTTATTTCCTATTTCCATCACCATCATCTCCTTTTATCCATCCTCTTCTTTTCATTATCAATCACATCTATAAGCTACGTTTATTATTAGACATCCAAATCTTCATCAATTCACCTCTCACACGCTTACAATTTGTTAAACCAATCATACTACCCTATTATTAATTATTATTTTCCTTCACTCCTTTTCCACCTTCCATCATTTTATTATTTAATCATTTGTTGGAAAATTTTAAATATATACTAAAAATTAATAGAGCATCAAATTGTAGCTTAAGCCATCGCTCCCTACTCATAACAAATTCATAAAAACAACTGTAATGTGAACCATGAAAAATATATATTCGATATAGTTGCAATGTCATTGCGAATTAACCAACGTGATTTAAAAAAATATATTTTTTCTAATATTTTTTAAATTATAATGATTCATCATAATTTAGTCTATTTTACTGGCAAAACCAAACATAGTTGCGAGGATGAAATATAAGGTGGTGCCAATAGTAATGAGTTAGAGTTTACTCAAGTACGAAGTTATTTCATGTGGTACACATCAGAAGGGCAGAACGAAAATGTCAACAAGTGAATGGCATACATGTATGTTGTTGCATTATTCTTTGATCCACCATTAGAATGTTTATTAAATATAGTTGAATATCATTAGATATGTGTTAAAATTAGATTAAAAATTAAAAATTAGTTATAATTTAATAAAATATAGTTATGTTAGTTATTTTTAAGGTATTATATGAAAGTGTGTTATATATTAATTGGATCATAACTTTTTACATTATCAATTTAAAATTTTATATATTTTTTATTTTATTTTTTTGAATTATTTCAACTATGTTTTCATTTTCTTTAGATTTTTTATCACAAATCTATAGTGATAGGGCTAGACAGATTGAGGCAACCAGCCAAAAAATCAAACAATAGAAAAAAAAATACTAAAAATTAGAAAATAGCCGATTGATTCGTCCAAATCTACGTAAAAAAAAAAGTTAGTACAATAGTAATACAATTAGAGACGACAATAAAATCTGCATCCGTGGGTACCCATCCAAATGATTTGAGCGGGGAAAACCCGCTTTAATTGGGTGCGGGTGTGGGTGCAGATTTTCCCCGACATTAAAATTCGGGGGCGGGGGCGGGGGCGGGTTTGGGGGTGATGATATCCACCACGCACCCGCACCCGCATCCGCCCCGCAAGTAATATTATATACATATATATATTAAATATATTTAATATTTTCTTAAATATTAAAAATTATAATTTTATCTTTATAGAAAATATTTTTTTATTTTATTATTATTTAATAATTATTATTTTATTATAATAATTATGATTTTTCAATTTATAATTTTATATATATGAGTGGGTGCGGGTGCGGGCGGGGAAACCCGAGACCCGTTGCGGGCGGGGATGTGTGTCTAAATTTTACACCCGCTATGAAACGAGGACGGATGCGAGTTTTCTCCGTTTAGTCGGATGCAGATGTGGAGGAAGCGAAATTCGCTCACGCCCCGCCCCGTTGCCATGCCTGAATACAATGTTAAGAAATACTAGCCCATAATTAAATGTTAGAGATAAAAAGAGTTGATTTTATAATAAAGTAATTTGAGCTGTTTAATCTCAAATTAACAATTAAAACAAAGTACAATTGTGTACTTATACTACAACAGGGCAATCGAGGTCCATCAAAGTTCTGCATTTTCCCTCAAATTGTCAAAAACATTACTCTTGTCCTTTGACTCAAACCGCTAAACATTTTCATACTGTGATTCTTTGTCATAGTCAATGTGAATAATAATCTAAAAATGTTACATTAATTATTAGGAAGGATGATTAATATTTTTTATTTCAACTAATCAATTCAATCATATAAAAAAAAATAAATTTAATTATATAACCTTCACATGATGACTCAATGAAAAAAGAACCTATATACAATAATAATAATAATAATAAATAATAATAATAATAATAATTGTACCTCAAAAACCAAAGCCAAAAGAAGAACGAATCCATAATGTATCAGAAATTCAGAACTGATGAATGGCTTTCAATGACTTTCAGTCAAGCATGCAGAGTCTGAAATATGTGTGTGATCAGTACTGTGCACATTAAATGCTCCTCAATAATCACCTATGATCCAAACATTAAAATAAAATTATAAAAAAATTGCTACTATAAACAAATCAAGGGTGGGCCTAATAAGCTTGCAATTCTGGCACCATAGTTGAAATAGACACATGAACAATTTTAACTTTATATGACAATCTATATAGTTACATATAGTATGGACCCAAAATTAGTGTAATTTTGCTTATTATTGGTTAATTGAAAATGCAATTTGGTCACCTAATCTAGAAATCAACTGGCAAAGTAATAATAAAACAAAATTAATTAATTAGTTTTTATAAAAATAAATACATATAAATGAATTTGGTCACGCGATTATTCACTGTACACTATTGAACTCCATGTTTTGGCACATTATAGTGGGTTTCTAACTGTTACAAAGGACAGAAAATTAAATAAATATAATTTTAAATAAAAAAAAAAAAAAAGTTGATGATTTTATGAACATGGTTTTGCTCATAGCCATGTTCCAAGACTGAAGTGTATCAGTATCGTGTGATTTCACAAAATCCAGACCCATGCACGCAGATTGTGTGTATAGAATTGTCGTTTAGTTAGTATTATGTATCAGTACTTTTTCTATCAACGTGATCACACACTTTTTCTTTGCCTCGGAAGTCGCTTGAAGGTTGTCTTCGCTCACCATAGGACCTCATAGGATCATTATCATTAGGATCCACAATTAAAACTTAATATATCATATGGTTTCAATTAGAGAGATCTCAACAAAAAATTTATAAGTATATATGACATTTGAAAAACTGTATCGAAATCTATATATAAATACTCACTTTCTCTACTACTACGAAAATATGTCACTAGTTAAATAAGTAAAACAAATTATTAAGATTTAAATTTTACAAGATTAAGCCACTTTAAGATTGTTATCGTAGTATTTATCACTATTTAAACTCAAGTATTAATTCTCGTAGTATATATCTATCACTATTGAAACTCATAAATATTAATCTTGATTATAATCTCCTTTTGTTTTTCCCTTAATCTCTCTTCTATGAATTTCTACGAATCTAATTGTATATACCTCTTTATCTCAATCAATGTCCAGTATTTACAACGTCAACAACACAACCATGCATTTACAGTTATGGTATTATACGCACATTAGTTTAACTAACTATACCTACCTTTGTCACAACTAATTTGGTTAAATTAGTTATAACTAATTATTAACTATAACTAACACTTGTTATTTGATTTGAGACATATCTCCACAATTATTTTAGAGGCTCAATATTTAGATTCGAACAAGATCTTCGAAAACATTAAGACAACACTAATTATCATTATATTCAACAAAGAACAACCATAACTAGTATTATGTGGAATTATGCATTTTATTTTATGTTATATAACGTATAAGATTTTTTAAATACGCACTACGCCAAAAATGTCATTTAATAGCGTTAATTTTACAGCGCTTACTAAATACAAATCTTGTTATAAATATATTTTAAAAATAACGAAGTCTATCACAACGCTTTTTTGACAAACGCTGTGAAAAAAGCGCTGTTGTAGGATCATGTTACAACGTTTATTTGAAAAAGCGCTGTAAAATATGCACCTATAATTCATATATTGGGTGTGCATTTTACAACGTTTTTTCAAAAAAAACGCTGTAAAATGTGCACCTGTAATGCATATATTGAGTGCACATTTTACGGTGTTTTTTTTTTTGAAAAAGTGCTGTAAAAGGTGCACCCAATATATGAATTATATGTGCACATTTTACAGCGCTTTTTCAAATAAACGCTGTAAAATGTATATAATAATGCAGATTATATGTGCGCGCATATTACAACGCTTTTTTGAAAAAACGCGCATTATATCTACATGTGTTATGGCATTTTTTTTTATAAAAAAAAAAAACACTGTTGTATCTTTTACAACGTTCGATTCCAGTGACGTATTCAATATTGGTGATGTGAATGTTTGAATTGATAATAAAATTAACAAAATTAAGTGAATTACTACAATTTTAGTAAACTTTATAGTTTCTACAAAATTACGGTGCTACTAAGCACAATATGTTGTAACGCATCTATGAAAACAAAGTGGAATTACAACTTAAACTGTATGTCACAATGATTTTTTGCAATACTAACAATCTCCATGGGACCGCATTCTAAAATCCTGACTAGGTGTTAATTCTTGATACATGTAACAAAAGTGTATAATAAGGATGAATTTTAGCTTATTAAAGAAACTACTAAATGTAGTGGAGGAAAATACAATAATTTCTTTTATCAAACTTATTTCCTAATTAGTAATGCATAAAATATATGAAACAAAAGAGAGCAAAACAAAATATGGTCTTAAAATATATATTTATTTTCTTAAAAAGTATTCCAGTGCTGAAAATTGGACCACTATAGTCTATATTGGAGTCCATTTCTAAACTAACTATAGATTATAGACAATTGTTTGCAATTGAAGATAAAACAGGCTGGCATGAAATTAAAAAGGTCATGTAATGGTTGTTAATTAATTAATGAAATTAAACAGTTTTCCAAATTGTCATGTATCTAATCTAAGTACATAATTATTTTTTTAAAGTTTGTTAAAAATTCAATACAATAATGAAAACTATTGACAAATGTGTATATAGAGTTAGAGTGTAAACAAAACCATGATGGAGATGCATTATTTTCTTTATGAACATGAAAGAGTGAGAGAGGTTTTTGCATTAAAAATGGAAGTAGTACCTGACAATCTATTATGCTAATTGTACCTATTTTCGTTAAAGACAGAAATTGTGGGTCAAAGTTTTCAAGGAATTGGAATTAAATATAAAATTCTGTCTTGGTGATTATTTTGGTGAAAATGACATTAATTCACCTTGAGAAAAAATGGTAACAAATTGAGAGAGAGAAATAAATATTCCATTTTAATATAAGGCTACATCTAGGTGCTATTTCACTAGACTTTTCACTGTAATACATTCTGTAATGATATAATCATAGGTCTTTGTTTTATGATGAAATGGATCTTATTAGTATTAGGACATGTCCTTTCTTAGGGAGGAGAAATGTCTCATATGTTATATAGGAAATTAATTGATGAAAATTCATTCATATAGTTTAGATATTAGAGTATGCATAACAGAAAACGCGTTATAATACTATATATTTTCAATTTTTTTTATTAAATTAAATAAATGTTATTTTCATGACTTTAAAAATAAATTCACCTATAGAAAAATAAAATCTCATATAGTGGGACCCCATAAATTTGATTGAGTACTAATAGAGACAGTGTTAGAAAATAGAAATAGAGAGTTAGATTAGAGTAGCTATTGCCAGCACTTTTTCATTACATCATATTATTATTACTTATTACAACATTATTTAAACAAACTTGAAACTCCTTCCATTTTCTTCAACTTCATCATCTCATTATTAACACTCTTCTCTTTTTTTCTTTTATTTAAAAAAAATTCATATCATAATAGTTAGTAGGAAGAAGAAAGAAAAAAAATGGAACTTTCTCAACTTGGTTTTCTAGATGAGCTACTAGCTCCAAGAAAAGACACATGGAATGCTTTATCAACAACTGGTTTGAATGAGTTACTACTTCCTACTTGTTGTTACACCTTTGACTCTTTTGATGAAAATCTACTCAACAATCCATCTTTGAATCCTTCTTTTGCTTCATTTTCAACACCATTAGACCATAGATTTGAATGTTCTTATGGAACTGATGCTACAACAGCTTCATACCCTTTTGTTGATGGTTTTACTGTGCCTGAGTTTGATGAGTCAGCACCACTTTTACCTTCAATGGAGGATGAAACTTTTGGTGGATTTCTTGGAACTGAGAGTAACAAGAGTTTTGAACAAACTAA
Source organism: Cicer bijugum (assembly GCA_037974875.1). Classification (NCBI taxonomy): domain Eukaryota; kingdom Viridiplantae; phylum Streptophyta; class Magnoliopsida; order Fabales; family Fabaceae; genus Cicer; species Cicer bijugum. The sequence goes on along the minus strand of JBBPBT010000152.1, from coordinate 8,892,654 downwards.
AATTAGCTGCAAAGTTGAGGAACATGTTAATGAGATTCCTGTCTTTAACATGGGTTTGTGTGTTGAAAAGAAGCAGAAATCTAAAAGGGTTGAAGGACAGCCTTCTAAGAATCTTATGGCTGAAAGAAGGAGAAGAAAGCGTTTGAATGATAGACTTTCTATGTTAAGGTCAATTGTCCCTAAGATCAGCAAGGTGATTGATTCAATAGATATATAATGATAGGATTTGTTTGGACTTATTTATTTGAGTTTATCTAATGGCATGCATTTGTAAGTATGTATCAGAGAGATTATGAAAACAGCTTATAGATTATATGAATTAGTTGAACTCTTTTTTATCCTATGTTACATAATTAACTTCTATAAGGGAGTTCATTCATGATTGATTTGTATTTGTTGTTTGATTTTTTCTATCAAACCTTTGAACTAACAATGAAAAATGTAAATTTTTGTAAGATGGACAGGACATCAATTCTTGGAGATACTATTGATTACATGAAAGAGCTTCTAGAAAGGATTGGTAAGTTGCAAGAAGAAGTGGAAGATGGAACAAATCAGATTAACCTTTTGGGAATTTCTAAGGAGCTAAAGCCAAATGAAGTCATGGTAAGAAATTCACCCAAGGTATGTTTAAGCTCTAGTAACTCAAATAATGCATAATCTTAGATTAAGTTGCTGAATATAAATGTAATTAATGTAATGTTTTATTTTATCTTTTTTAGTTTGATGTTGAGAGGAGAGACCAGGATACAAGGATCAGCATTTGTTGTGCCACAAAGCCAGGATTGTTACTGTCAACTGTGAACACATTAGAAGCATTAGGCCTTGAGATTCATCAGTGTGTTATAAGCAGTTTCAATGATTTTTCATTGCAAGCATCTTGCTCAGAGGTTAGTAAACTGTTTTAATAGTCTCATTGACATGTTTGAATGTGTAAACTACAATTTAGAGCTTGAGTGTGTGTTTGGTATTTTGGTGGATTTGACAGAATCACAGTGAATTAGTGATTTTGTAAAAATTACAACTTGTAGCTTTTGTTGAATCACAATAACTTAGCTCACTGTCACTCCAAATATGCACCAAACTCTACAATTGATTTTTACTCTCAAATTTTATACTCCATGCCCTTTTACATGAATTGCATCTAAAAATAAGTTACTTTACATTCAACTCACTTATAGCTATAATTAATTTTACAAAAATCAATTTTTGCTACCGTAGAATTAAACACACATTTATTGTATGTTTGGTTTCACTTTGGATGCGGCAAAAATCAATTTTAGAGGTGTTGAATTGATTTCACTTGCCAAATTAATTCTAACTTGAAGCAAAATTTTGTCTCTACTATTAGTTTTTACTCCCAAATTTATTGTACAATTCTCCGCTACATAAATGTCCTAAAAATAAATCATTTTACACATATATCACTTTTAGGTAGAAATAATTTGTATAATCAATTAATTCAAAATCAATTTTTATCACCTCAGAATCAATGACACATTCAATTAATTGTTTGCATGCTTGAAACAAAACATGTTTCTTAACACATTGTTCTCATTTTTAGGCAGCTGGTCAGAGAAATTGTATGAACCCTGAAGAGATAAAGCAATCACTATTCAGGAATGCAGGTTATGGTGGAAGATGTCTCTAAGGAGAAAAATGAAATGCTGATATAACTATTTGCAGATGATGAAAAAGAGGCAAAATTTTCCCCTTGTGAAGTTCAAGGAATTAGGGTGTTAAAAAGTTGTAATGAGATTCCAAAAATAAGTTGTGGCTTTTTGATTGATGCATTCAATCTTAATGCTTTGCCCTGTATTTAACATACATTACTAGGGTAACTTTAGAACTAGCTTAGCTTCACTTTCCCTTTGTGATAAAAATCCACCTTTTCAGTAGCAATTGATGATGGAAAGTTGTTGCCAAACATAAGTGGAGAATCAAACTGTTTTTAAATAGATTCCTGAATATGCATCTGTTTTCAAATTCCATTTTTGGGACATTAAATGCATGTGCAAAGAGTAAAAATGTAAGTCTGCTTGCAAAATAGGGTAGTCTCCTTGAAATAATCTACATTATTAAGTTGAACATATATTTCCTATGAAGCATGAACTCCTACACCAATACTAATTTAATTTAAGAAAATAAAAGTATTTGAATGGAATTATATATGTTAGAGGTCGTAATTTCAAAAATTAAACACATTTAAGGGGTCCATGGTTCAACTAGTTTGAGTTAAGAGTTGGAAGAGTTGAGAATGACGAACTAGGGTTCAAACCCCAATGAAGGAGAAAAGTATTAATTATACAAACATATTACTTTAAAAGTTGTGTATATAATAATAATTGAAGGATACTATAAAAAAACATTATTTTGAAATAATTTTTTTGTATGTTAAAGAAATACTCATTGTGAGAAGGATAAAGTAATATTTGTTTATAAAAAAATATCAGATATTTTAAATATGAAGTGTAAGCTATGAAACACAAACACCTTTGAAATTATGTGTCACCGTATTCTGACACACATCAGTGTCATCCATCACCTCAAATAAGTATTTCAAAAATAAAACTTTTCTTTTCAAATATTAGACACATTCCATGGGTGAGTAGTTCAACTAATTTGAGTTAAGAGTTGAAGGAGTTGTGAATGAAGAGACATTTATTGTGGGGAGAATAGAGTAATATTTGCTTATAAAAAAAAAATATCACACATTTTTAATATGAAGTGTAAGCACAAACACCTCTAAAATTAGGCGTGTCTCTGTATTCCAGCCATGTCATTGTCTAACAATCATACGCCACCTCAAATAAGTCTCCCAAAAATAAAACTTATTTTTTCTTCGCTTCGACACATCTTAGACCTCTTGGACACATCTCAAACACAACTACACTCTTAAAGATTTGTCAAAACAATGATAATTAATGATGCAGGTTAAAAACATGAAATTTAACTACAACATATTTAATTTTTCAATAACAGATACATCAATGAAGATTAAAAATCATCATGTATTTATTGGTGTTGGTATTCTAAGTTTTTGACATTAGAAGTGTCGATGTATATTTGTTTGTATCGTGTCAGATGTCTATGTCGAAATATGTGATATATTGAAATATGTGATTCATAGAGTGTAAGTGTTAGAAAAACAAAAATTACAGTTTTGTCCCTTTTGTTAAATGCAAAATTATCAATCCTGTTATAAGTACAACGACAATGATGTGCCAGGTTTATTGAATTAGTTCAGTTGTTTCCATCCTTGCATTGCCAAATGGAAGATGGAAGCTGGCATGAAAAAGAAATTGGCTAACTAGACTTTTTGTGAAGACACAAAATGCTAAGTCAACAATAATTCAAATTAAGCATTGTCTGTGAGTATCACACTAATGTGAACACAACTTACCAACCATAGTGCATGATTACATGAGTTGACTCTCTTTTGAGGTCTCAACAAGCCTGTGTCTCTAAACATCATTATAAATTTTGGCTGATTGCTGATTTGGATTAATTTTTAAGAGAGATAAAAAATGTTATTCTAAAAGTATAACATGCTTGTGTATTTTTAAGTAGAATTTTCTCTTCAAAATTAATTCTAACTCGAATTTGAAATTTTGAACTTTTGCCACAAAAATTAATTTTTAAGCCCTTGTTTATTTTTCAATTGAAATGAATATTGTGAATATTTTTTATCTATAAATCATTTTATATTAATCACTCTTTTAATCAAAATCAAATTGAAATGTCAATTCATGGAGACACTTTTACTAAAGTAAGTTCATCTTGATTCCCAATGAAACGACATTTGCAACCTCCCATGCTGTAAAAGTCATACCCCTGCTGACAATGTCTATAGATGAAGTGAAATTTAGGCATGTATTTTATGTTTTATTTGCTTCTCTTCTTTTGGTCACGTTGCCATTCAGGGAATTTTTTTGCATTGTTCATGTGTCTGATTACTGAAATTGTAGTCATAATATAAAATTTGTTCTAGGCCCCTGTCATCACTATAATGGGCCGAACTCGGATCAACCCAACCTATGTCATAAGAGAGTAGAAGTTTCTCGAATTAGGACATCTCACAGCTAAACAAAAAGAATATAGAGTGAAGAGCCACCATAGTTCACTATACCTTCACCTCCAACCACACGATGTCAAGCATATTATGATCACGACCACCAGATGACAGCGATCATTTTACATTAGCGAGGACACGCGTATAGAATTAGATGGTGGTTCATAAATTATAGATCATGTCAGTGACTACCCTAAAGAATGTAATATAAAAAGGACACCTGATGTAGAGAAAAGTACATGTAATTCTAACTTTAAAAATTCCGCACTCCAAGACACAAATTAACTTGATCATTGGAGTGTGTACAGATACACTTCCTCAACGTGGAGCTTGGAGCTTCAGCCACGAATCTAGGTCCACTATAGAACTTGACTTGAAATAGGTCGGAATGTCCAAGGAATACTTGTGACTTAAATTACGGCGAACTCAGATTATGTTAGACTATTTAAAAGAATAGATAGGATAAATATTATTTCAAAAGCCTATTTATTTAAAAATTAGGTTTCTATCTAGTCAAAAATGTTATGAGGTCTAAAAGATCAAATTAAACCACAAAAAATATTTACATCATATGAATAAATAAACTAGAATTAACCTTTATAACATTCTACTTGTTAAAGATCTTAGTACAAAAATAAGTTTTTTAAGATGCCAAGTTTTCAATAATTTTTTTTAAATAGTTAATGTTAATAATTAATTGTTAATTTGTTTAGGAGGAAAAATTTAACTCATAACCTAATTGTCACTCCAAGTTCCTTAAACCACTAAACCAGCTTACGACTCCCAAGTTTTCAAAAATGTTAGTAATACAAAGAAACATAAACACTATAGACCAAACACGGTTTGAAATTTTTGAACAAATAGTCATATTTATGGAAAACTTAATTAGATCTAATCTATTAGAAATCGACCACTCATTCCTTCACTCTCACCTCCCATCCTACAAAACACATCAAAATATCATTTTATCTTTATTTACTCCTTGTCACTCAATAATCAATTTTTTTGAAAAGTTTAAAAGATTTTTGAAACTTTAGATGAATGTAAAACTTTGGAAATGTAATTTTTTCAAAATTTCAAAAATTATTAAAAAAAGAATCAAAATTTTGGATGAATGCGAAACTTCCAAACTGCATATTTTCTAAAAATTTTAAAAAGTATTAAAATTTTGGATGAATATAAAACTTTTGAAAAAGCAATTTTTTTTAAAGTTTAAAAAAATTTGAATCTTTAGATTAATGAGTGAAACTTCCGAAATGTAATTTCTTTTCAAAAGTTTAAAAAAAAAATTGAAACTTTGAACAAATGTGAAACTTTCAAAATGCAATTTTTCAAAAATTTAATAAAATTTCAAAACTTTAGATGAATGTAAAACTTTTAAAATACAATTTTTCAATAACTTTAAAAAAAATAATAAATGTGAAATTTCTGTTGCAATTTTTAAAAATTCAAAAATTTGAATGAACGCAAAACTTTCGAAACATTTTTTTTTAAGATTCTTAAACAAAATACAAAAATTTAAAATTATTGAAATATTAATAATTTCATATTTTTTTTTGACTATCTTAAGATATGAGAGGTAAAAATAAAGAGTGAGTGATAGATTTCTCTTAATCTATTATTACCTCAATGGAGAGACCTTTTTGTGTGGTGGAGGATGGGGCAACAACATCCAATTAGTTTTGTGTGTGTCAAAACTATTACTAAACAGGCTCAAAGGTGGGGGTCACAAAGGTTTGTGGGCCGATCCACAAGTTGTGGTAATATTAGAGAGCAGATAAGTATCCTCCAAAAAATGGACATATTTGGACACTCACTTTCTTGTGTCATCAATTACCCAACCAAACTAACCTCTATAATTGGGTATCTTTGAGAGCCACTAATTTAAATCAATTATTATTGGCACGTTGTTTTATGCTGCATCTCTTTTTCATTTTAATTGTTGATCTTAAAAAAATTATTTATATTGTTTTTAAGTTTTAATAGTATACACTACCAAATGAATGAGAGAATCAATCAAAGATAAAAGTATATTTGAAATTAATTTAATAAGTTTTTATTTGTAGTATTATAAAACCATTTTTAAAAGTTATTAAGTTTTAACTTAATTGATAAATATTAATATTGTTAGTTTAAACGTTTTGTCTTGAATTTAAATTTAATATTTTATTTGTGTGAATTAATTATGATAAAATTTATTATTTCTTTTAAAAAAAATATCTTAAAAAATTTACATACTAATATATTAGACTAGAAAGAAAAAAAAAGGGTAGTAGTAAAACAGTCTATGCATCTCACTTATACTATTGTATCGTAACTGTTGAAATGAATATGATCCATTTAATTCCTAGAATGGAAAAGTTTCACTTTGAATGATATCTTTTAAACTAAACTTACTACTAAGACAAGTATATATAAATTTGATTTTAGTCGCAAGGACAACAATATTGTTGAGAGAGCCAGGATATATTTTTATAAGTAAAAAAAATACATGTATCAAATAAAAATTGCATATATTTGACTCAAATTTAGATCAAATATATTTATTTTTTAAAAAATGTTAAAAATTGTCCTTAAAACATTCACAAGGATGAATTTCTAAATGAATATTTAAATAGATCGTAAATATGACTCATATATTCGCATGATTCATTCATATTTTTTAATAATATTCTTAAATAAACTCAATCACTCTAACTCTACACTTCTTAAATAAGACTCACTAATAATTTTATATTATTATTTTTCAACGATAAAAATAACCAATACACACTATTTATATTTTCTTCACATGACCTTCTTTTCTCTTTTCAATTCAATTTGTTTGAACATGATACATAACTTGTTTTGATTTTGAAACCTGTTTCCAACATCAAAACATTCAAATGTCAAAAAAGTCAACCATCAAAGTAGCCTAAGTATATGGCAATGCCTAAACAGTCATCAAAATATTCAAACATTCAAAATAATACTGCCTAAAAATATGGAAATTCTTCATCGATGCTACCTTCTTAAATTACTCCATCAATGTCCTCATATGCAATTTGTTGAACTTGTTCAACATAACTTAACTTGGACTTCCAGTTTCCATATAAATATCAATAACATTGTGAGCCTTACAGCCTTATAGTCATTTATAAAATTAAAAACTGATGAATACTGTCGGCAGTGGCATAAGGAGAAATATGATTAAGACGGTCTTGTTAATGACTAATATTGAGTCAACCTTAAAACAAAGCTGTCTGATGTCTCTAATAATATAAAGTCAACACAAACTAAGATTCATTTCCCCTTGACTTCAAATGAAGTGACTTTTAGGCGTGGTATTCAGCATGCTCATTTTGTTTCTGTTTTTTTTCTCAATAAGATGCTTATTTGTTTCTCACTCTTGGTTACATTTCATGCTGAGATTTGCGTCCTCTAAATAAGTATACTAGTAGAATAATATCAAGGATTGATACTTTACAAACTCATACTATTCCAAAATTCACCTAAGCATACTCTTCTTTTTTTTTTTTTTTTTTTTGTCACGATAATGGTCAAGCTGAATAACCTAGATGAATTTAAGACAATTATTTCTATATAGCCTAATCTAAGAAAATTTTCCTTTGTACCCACACTCTTATACCTTTTCCCCCAAAATATGAGTGAATTGACCATTTTGCCCTCGTATAAATAATAAAAATCTCCACAAAATTGTAAGTCTTTTTTTTCAAAATTTCCGGAAAAGTTGAAAAACAAATTTTCCGGTACATAGTTGTACTCCGGAAATCTTGGAATGAAGTTTTCCAGGTTTTACCGGAAAACTTGTTTTTGAATTCTCCGGTACAGAAGGTTAACATTTAAAAAAAATTTAAAAAACTAAAAAAAAAATGTCTGTACCGGAAATGTTTGATGAAGTTTTCCGGTACAGAAGAGTATTCCGGAAAACTTTTTTAGTTCTCCGGTACAGAAGGTTAACATTTAAAAAAAATTTAAAAAACTAAAAAAAAAGTTTGTACCTGAAATGTTTGATGAAGTTTTCCGGTACAAAAGAGTATTCCAGAAAACTTGTTTTTGAGTTCCTCGATACAGAAGGTTAACATTTAAAAAAAATTTAAAAAACTAAAAAAAAAAAAAAGGTCTGTACCGGAAAACTTATGTGTATATGTTTTTCGGAAATAGTAAAAAAAAATTGAGGATAGTTTTGGTATTTTTAAAATATTTTGGGGGTACAAGACTAATTGTGGGGGTACAAAGGAAACTTTTCCTAATCTAAATGCATTGCACCTAGAAATTTGTCATTAACAGATTACAATAGAAGTTTGGAACAAGAAAAAAGCGGATTGGTCATTTTATTAACTACAAACAAATGCTACAAAACTTGGGATTTTGGAAAAATCAGATTTTGATTACTAAGCTACAATGTCTAGAACTTTCAGAGAAACTACTATACATGCAATTATTCAACAAGTTTCAGTCAACTAGCTCGAGAAAAGCCTATTGACTTTCACATTCAACTCCAATGTCATCATCATGGTCTTCATCAGAACTACAAGTGCTGCCCATAAAATTGGATTGTGATTGTTGAAACTTATTGATAGCATCTTTAGCTTCAGACACCAATGCAACTTTTGCAGCCTTAACAACATCCCTTTTTGGAATGCCGTTTCCTTCTCCCACTATGGACATTTTTGTCTGAACATATGCTGCTCTTCTCCTAAACTCCCTACATCTTAATTGATTGATATATTTTTCATGCTGCACCTTGTTCTTTACTTTCTTTAGCACAGGTGGACTAACAAGATTTTGAACATCTGAGCCACTAAATCTAGAAAGAGACCTCTTATGGTTTGATGATGATCTTTCAGTGCAACTTTGTAGCAACCCTTGATTTTCCTTTTGCTGCTTTGGAGTACAAAGTGCTTGACTAGGCGGAAAAGCATTATTATTAGTAGAAAAATCGATGTTGGGTTCAAGAACAGAAAATATGTCGCCTTCATGGTCTTGATCAACTTTAAGATGCCGCTGCAATAGATTTTCGATCGTCTTCTGGGCAATGTAGCTTTTTGGTTTGAGAAATTTTGATGTGACAACCTTCTTTTCAGTAGGTTTGAGCAGTTTACTTGCAGATATTGAGAATTGATGAAGGGGTGATGAGTTTATTGCCTTCGCCCTTGATCGAGGCTGATGTTGAGGTGGTGTATTGAAGTCACGGTTAATTCTATTGAAGCAATCTTGTTGAGATTTCCCAGGTACCTACAAAAGATTTTGTATAACAATTTCAATGAACAGAAGAGCAAAACACATCTACATCTATCCGACAATCAATTAACCATCAACAAATTATAAATTTACATTTTTCATTGTAATGGTTACAAGTAACATTTTTCTTTGATGAGTTTATTACATATAGATGTGCAAATGGATTTTATATCTAACATATTCACTCATGCAAGCTTGATGCTTGAATAATGCAAATGCTCACAAAGATCACTTAGTCATAGAAACTCTAACATCATATCATAAGTAAACTATACAAAAGGGAGATAGCAACAGGAGGACAGATATATTCTATACACACACACATACAGAAAACTTTTATATAACAGCATTGTAAAAATAGTTATACATCCAGAACATATCACAGCTAATAGTTCTGATTTTCACAATTGAAAGCAACTGAAACGTGTTCTGACACCAAAATAAACACAAATGTTTGGCCTATAAAATTACATAATCGTTTAACCACCTGTATCTTTAGCTGTCAAAGAAGAGATTAATTCTCAGTTAACATTTCTAGCATCATATTTGTTTTGTTAGCATTCAAAAAGATAACAAAACATTGGCATAAGAGAAGGAAGATATTAGCCACAATCATCACCCTTGAAGTGGCCAGCCTTAGTCAAAGACTAATCCTATATAAAGCTTAGAGATTATCCAACTGAATTTTGTTTCTTCCAACAAGACTTCTTCTCATGCACACTACCCAGTTCACACCTAGGACACCATGCTAATAGATTCAGTTCATATTTGCATTCTCAGAGAGTTCGGCAGAATCACAACGTGTCATCTTGATTACAGCAAAACATTCACTTTAAGCTTTAGAGCTTCAACAAAATCACCGTGCCATTATGATTTCCGCAAATTCACCGCCATTCCAAACATGAACTCAATTATCTATCAAGTGTGACAACTTTGTTGGTCCTTAGGGTACTACAAAGAGATTCTATTGAAAATCATGGTTGAGCCCAAGAGAGAAATAATTAAACTTGAAATGATAGTGTGAAGAATATGATACAATCATACAATTAGGATAAGATACACTTTTATATAGTGATCATAAGGTAACAAACATAAACAACTTCACCTAATCATACCTAAAACTAATTCTAACTACATCTAACTATAACAGCTTCCAAAATATACCTAAGAGGCTTTGGTTTCGCAATTAAAAGAGAAACATAATTCCATAACTTAGTTAGTCATTCATGAATTATATGACCAATTTTTCCTCTAAAAGTGCGATCTTAGAGAGAGAGAGAGAGAGAGAGAGAGAGAGAGAGAGAATATACCAGTTTAGAGACGTTTTTCCAGAAATGGGGACTAGGTTTTGCAGTAAAATAAGCTGTATGAAGAGCCAATTCTTGTTCCTTTGTCCACCCTTCCGCAATTTCACCACCGCGCTTTCTTTTCCCTTTCACTCCACCTTCAACTTCTTGCTTCTTCAACCCTTCCACTATTTCATCGCCACCGCGATTCCTTTTCTCTTTTCCACCATCTTCAACCACAATTCCCTCATCGACAACCCCACTATTCACCTTCGTTTTTCCATCACTACTCTTCACTCTCACCAAATCACGTGAACAAAATTCGCTCCTTTTAACATCGATTTTCTTCTCATAATTAGGGGGAGCTTTTTGATCTGAGAATCTAGAAGATTTTCTCGGCGAGGGAACCTTGTCGTTTAACCTTGGTGATTTCCTTACACCAACTGTGGGGGTTCTTGATTGAATTGAAGATTTGTTTGTAGATTTGGGTTTTGGGGTGATAAGGTTGTTGTTTTGTTGAAGGAGAAGGAGCCTCGGTGATCTTCGTGGCGTGGTTGGCGGGTGCACGACGGTGGAGTTTCTATTTGGCATTTTCACAAACACTTGATGTGGATAATACGGAAGCGGAGAAAATAGCTCGTTGTTTTTGAGAGGGAAGAACGTGAATTCAAACTTGTTTTGGGTTCTTCCGAAATGGGCTACAGACGCATTGTCTGAGAAGTTCTTACCAAGGCCCAAAGAGGAACTTTTTCATAATTGTATATTTTTTTTTATAAATTACTTGGATATATTTTGTCCAAAATAAAATATGAAAAAATATTGCACCAAAAAGTTACGAAATTATATTTTTGATCTCCTTTATTGGAGATTTATGAAATTTTAGTTCTCAATTTTAATTATTGGATCATTATTAAATATTTTATTCAATAATAATATTTAAAAAGTTATGAACAAGTTGATTATTTGGTCCTCGGTCTGTATCTTGTAATTGTATAATGTTTCTCTACATCTTGCAAGTATATGATTGTGTGGATTCATTATAATTTTTTTTATAAAAAGTTAATAGAGTTTTACTCGTTATGATTTTAGGTTTGGACGATTATGAATAGAGTTGGTTTTATTTATAATAAAATAAAATGTTGATTATTTGATGTAGTTGAATTTTGGGACATTAGGTCTTGCTTTTGACTCGGGTGACTCATGAAAATGTATTAAGGTGATGATGGTTCTTGTGACAAACTGTTGTGAAAAGAATTGTGCTCTAGATAACTTTAGAATAATATATCTCCAACAATGTGTCAATTGTCCTACATGTTTGTATGGACAATATATAGGAGGATATATACCGGATAATGTGAAATGTGACCTACATTTGCACCTACATGATGAATTATTGGAGATGTGTGCTCAATTTTTTCAAAGTTTAGACTCCATTCTATGTACATTTTGGTTTTTTTTTTTTTTTTTTAAATTTTTAAAAATTAAAATCAGTTTTAGTTTTTAATTTTATTTTTGATTTTTTAGTTTAGTTTTTAATTTTGAATTTCAACTCTTAATTGAATTTTAGTTTTTATTTTTTAAATTTAATCACTATGTTTATTCTATCTTATTGTGAATTCACCAATTATAAAAAAAAATGAAAATAAAAATAAAAACAAAAACCAAAACAAAAAATTATAAATTTTTAAATAATTCAAATATTATAATTTATTTATTATAATATTTTAGTAATAGTGGAAGATGACTATCGTAGTAGTGATAGATCTTTGAACAGTAGTAGTAATAGTTGCATTAGTGGTCGTTAGAGCTGAGTTGTTGGTGGTATTAGTAGTGGTCATAGACAAGTGGCTGGTGACGACTGAGGTGGCCAATGGTGACGGCGATAGTCGGAATAGTGTGGTTGGTAATGGTAGCATTGGAGATGATGCTAGATGATTGTTGGAGTGATGTTTATATCTAATAATTGTAACATATTAATTTTTAAAAAAAATTAGGATTTATAAAGCTTATATTTTTTTGTTGAGTTTTTAGAAAAAAAATTATTTTGATTATAAAATTTACGTTCAAAATTAAAAACTCACAACTATTCCAAAATGACTCTTAAAATTTATATGTAATTTTAAAGATAGATATTTATAATTCTTTGTATTTGAGTATTCAATAATGATGAAAAAGAAGAAGAAAATATATAAGAATTTAAGATAGAAAACAAAAAAGTAACTTCTATTTTAAGTCTTGAAATTTTAAACATATGTTAATTAAGGATTTAAAATTTACAAAAATATTAAATTATTTTTTAAAATTATTTAATGTTAATCAAAATATTTATTAAACTTTCAAACTCAATTGATAAACTCTCTAAAATAATTTTTAGAAGTAGCATTTTATTCGACATTAAATAATTTGAAATTTTTAAAATTTCAAATTCGTGGCTACTTTTTGATAACCAGGTTAAAAAAAAATGAAATGGAATATGGAGTTGAGATATTAATGTGGTATTGCATGATAGCTGTGGTCTATGATGACATGTAATGTACCTAATTTATTGCAAGGATTTCCAATATACAATGAGTGTACTCATCCAATCATCATAAGATATATATTACTAAATAAATATCGGGATATATTTGATTTGAAGTGCATATGCCCCACTCTCGTATAAGTTCCCCATAGTGTGAATGACACCAACACTCAATTATTATGTCCTATTGCCAACTTCATCATGGACAATGTTTAACAACCATTTGATTAAATGACACTACATATTTTATCATACATCGCACACACCGTACCCCATCACAAGAATGTGTGGAAGTTCACAATGCATCTCAACTTTCTTTTAGTGACTTGTTTTACTATTTGTTAATAGTTGATTAGTCATTATTCATTAGTTGATTGAACAAAGGATTGCATATGATTACATGTAATGCTTTATATATAAGGTGAATAATTCACAACATTCCTTAACATATTCAACTACCTATAATAAATGATAAAGAGAAAATATTATCAAACTAATTACTTATTAATATTCTCCTTCAAATTATAATGTGTTTAATACATTTTAAATTTAAAAAAAGTAAAAAAAAAATATCATAAAAAATAACAGTTAAAAATAATTTAACACATTAAACATTCACCTATGAAAAAAAAAAATGAATTATGCGCTTAATTATACATATATTATAAATAAAAACTAATATGTCATTTACGTTAAAAATAATTAATTTTGTCTGGCCATATGTTATCTTAATAGAAAGAAGCTAAATGCTATTAAAGTTAAAAATCATGATTTTTTTTTCTTAACTATTCATAGTATTGATGAATTGAAACTAAAATGTGAAGTGACTTGGACTAAAAATTTACTTTACCAACATTTTCTATATGAATAGAAATAAAAATATTATTAAATAATGAAATTTAATTAATCATTGAAAAATTATGGGGTAAACCACCATTTTCATATGTAGAAATATAAAACAATTATTTTAGTCTTGATTCGACAAAAAATATAAATTAATTATTGAATCGTCAAAATAATTTTTAAAAGATATATTTTATTATGATAAAAATTTCTGAAAAATACAATTTATTATCAACGTAATTTATAACCATTATAAAAATAAACTGATTGTTATTTTGTAATTTGATGAGTAGTATAAATTTTTTACTTACTCATATAATAAAATGACAGCATTTATACTTTTATAGATTAAAATAATTATTTAAAAAATCATATTTAATGAGAATCTTCAATACTCTTTCTTTTTTTATTTGAGTCTTCACTCTCTGTTGGCAGGCACATCATTATTCGTTCTTGAGCTTTGTGAATACTTGTTCTTGGTCTGTTTCACAAAAGATGTTGATTTTGAATTTGGTAAAACAGTGGAATTGGATACTTTTGAGATACTCTTCATGTCTTCTTTGAAATCTCTCTTAGATCATATTACCCTTGACAAAAACATTATTCATTGTTGTTATTGCAATATCAATCTCGATCATCATCATGATCATTGATCCCAAAATTCAAGAAAAATCAATAAAAGAGAAATCTTGATAAAAAATTTGAAACTCAATTGGTTGATTTCATCAACATAAAGAACAAGCCAAATATATCAAAAGGTTTAAAAGAAGCAAAACTCAAGGGAAGCGAAAGATAAACATAAATCTAAAACGAATTTTAATACAAAGTCTTAAATATTTTAGATTAAAAAAATCATTTGTTAAATTAATATAATTAATTTATAAAATATTTCTTTCAAAGTTAATTAGTTTAATATTCTTTGAGATAATATTAATTTTAGATAAATTTTATTAATATAAGATTTGAAAATATTAAAATATAAGTCATTTTTATTTAGTACAAAATATTTTGGAGACTTTTTTATGAAAATAAAAATCTTATATTTTGTAGAAGTTTAAAGCGATTATTTTTATAGTCTTACCGTTGGGTTGGTCCTAGCAAGACCCACTTGAGATTACATCACAAAATCATCCAAACGTGCAAAATTGATTTTTTTTTTTTTTGTTGGTAGTGAGAGCAGTGATGTGAAAGAAAGAAACTAGAAACAAATAGTTTCAAGAAAAATTTGACAAAGGAATATTGTGCAATAATCAGATTTTTGATACCATATTATATCAAATGAGTAAAATGAAATATTTGTGATCGATTGAACAAAATATTGCAAATAATTACAAACTCAATTAACTCTTATCTTTTAACAAACTCAGTTAACTATAACGAATATAAAATCAACTTACAAATAACTAATAAATAATAAAGAAAAAATGTTATCAACTTAACTATTTATCTATTACTATATAAGTAAATATATCAAATGATATAGTTTTTAACATGAGATAAATGAATTTTAGTAATCGATCAAATCATGCATAATTAACATTAAAATAAAATTATGTGACTTTTTTGAGTTGTCATATGATACTTTCAATCATAATATTTCATGTATAGTTATGTGATTAAAATTTAATCATTTTACTCTCATATTATAATTATTCTCACTTGATACACCATCTACTATATGTAATACCATATGGTAGTTAAACATTCTTATTTTTTATATGTTCTATTTTATGGTAGAAAAATATTTTACATAAACATCACAAGAAGTTCAAAAAATTCGAAAATTGATCCAAATTTTTTAAAAATTATCTTAATTACCACTATTTTTATATCAATTTTTTATTTAATTGATATGATTATGATTTTTTTTATTTAAACTAATTAGTTACACTATATTTTTTTTGTAAGTTATATAATTTATCGTAAATTAAAAATATTAATCCACATTTTCAACTTGCAAAATATTATTAGACGTTGGTTATAATAATTATAAGTTAAGTATTCACTATTGACTTAACATGATTAAGTTTGATTATTTTGGTTGTTATATAAAGTATATATTTTATCCATTTTTTTCATTAAATTAATTCTTTAATTTTTCTTTCCATTTAGTTCTCTATTTATTTTACTCTAGCATATATAGTTCTCAACACCATTGTGCAAATGATGAGTTGCCAATTTGGCATTTGTCACGACATGAGGTATAACCAAAGTCGATATATATGGTGAAATAATTAAAGGTGGCAGTTTAGTTTCAAAATACCAACAGTAGTTGCGTCTCCGCAAACTACAAATTATGGTTCGAATTCTACAAATGCCCAAAAATGAAAACATAGGAAATTAAATACTAGCTGGCTAAGAAAACAAAATATTGAATCAAATTTTAACAAGGTGTACTCCAATACCAAGAGTTTGTTTGTTCAAAGAATTTTATGAAAATGGTTCAGAATTCAATTTTTGAAGTTAACAATTTTTTTCCCCTTACTTAATTGTTAATTAATATTTATTTATTAAAAAAATATTAAATCAAATGAAATGTTCATGTCTTTTTAGTTGTTTGGTTGGTGACTTAAAAGAAGTCAAATAAATTTTAAAAAACGGTCTTAGATATAAATACAAGAAATTATTTTAACCACTAATTTATTTTTATTTTCTATCAAAATTATCTAAACTACTAATAGTAATTAATGGTGACACAGCAAGTTAATGACTGATCAATATCAACATGCTATGGTGGCTAATACAGTGGCAGCGGAAGTCACGGTGGTTTGAGCGGTGGCTCGTCGACACAAACATTAATCTCTTCTAGCTGCAAAGGTTGACATGGACAAGGCATAGCTATAAACTTTGGGACATCATCCCCTGGCATCAACACCGTCAAACTTTGTCCCTTCTTTTCCCCCTCCATTCCCTATTCACCATGAAACAAATTCAGGAAATGTTTTTATTTTGTAAATATAATATTTATTGTGAAACGGATTAGATCGTCTAAATTAATAATTATTTATAGATCTTGCATACAAGTGTCATTTTATTAAAGAATTAAAAAAATTTAAATGCATAATTTATAATATATTTTTAAATGAATATTTTATTTTTGAGTTTTTAACAATTATTCTAAACTAAAATAAGTAAAAAAAAATTGAATGTATATAATTTAAATTTTGGACAATATTTTGTGACTAGTTTTTGTTTTGAATTATTTATTACCGTGGAGTGAGGTTTAGACTTTGGGGGTGGGGATTGGGTGTGGGAGTGTGCAGCTTCAAGATCAGAGAGAGATTGATGAAGTGAACGGAACTTTTCCCAGTGGTAGCAACATGAGAAGATGCCACTTAAGCTGAATATGATTATCAAGAGGAGGGCGGTGCCAAGTGGGAACCCGAGGGACGGTCGAGATGTGTCTACTTGAGGTGGCGATAGATCGTGGCCCTCCATCGTGTTGCACAATTCACCAACTACTACTTTGGTTATGATGCTTGTGTTGTTGTTCTAGTATATTAGTTACTACTCATGTGTAATCGAGGAATTAAATTGGATATTTATTTAAGCTATAAGAAGTTATGAGATATGAAGATAGGCAATTGAAATTGAAAGGGTGGCAAATGCTAATAGTGGATTGTGTGTTGGTGTGGTGTAGAGTTGCGGGAAAGGAAAGTAGGCGTGGGATATTTAAACACTTTAGAGAAGCTATACACTAGATACTAGAAAAAGAGGGAACAACTTGTTCTAACATTACAAAAAAGAATAAGTTGATGAAATAAATAATTTTATTATTCAATAATTGTAGATAAAGATATTTTATTTATTTTTATTTATTTTTTGAGTGAGATATTTCTGTTGATAGTTATCCAATAAAATAGATAAGTGTTTATATTAAAAAGTAAGTAGTCAAATCATGTATTGTTCACTAAACTGGAGTGAAATTATTTGATTATCAGTTGCATCACAATCAATTGATGTTACTGATGCAAAATTGGCGGCTAAAAACATTGTAATTAGATGATGTAGAATTGGATGACAGCTAAATTAGTTGTCGGTTACGTAATGTGGCTACCAAGTCTAAATGGATATTGATGTTGTTATTGGGCCTTATTAGAGTGACGATTATGTTTAATAAGAGCTCAAGAGGTTGCAACATAGATTTGACCAAGTCAAGAGATCATATAACTACTTTCATACATATGTGTCACGATAATGGAAGTGGTCAAAGAGAGAAGATAAGATAAAACTCACTTCAAAGTCAGTTGTGATAAAACATGGTCAACTGTTCACTCGATCAAAAATAAGAATGTGGAGAACATGAGTAGATTGCAACCAAGCATTCAATCATACATGTACAACTATGCCTTTAACTCAACTATATGAGCAAGACATTAGCTAACCAAGTCTAGAACGTACATGAAGACAAATTCTCTTAACAATAGGTTTATGAATGACGTTGTTGGCTGAAAGTAAATAACTTGGCTAATAAAGCAATTATGGGTTGTAACTCAGTTTGTATGGTAGGTCTTGCATTAGTGGTATTAGTAATGATCTTACATAATATACTATGGTAGTTAGTGAGTCAAGAATATGGCAAGTAATGTTAGCATAGGTTGCTTAGTTATTTTAAGCCTATAAATACCGTTGTAAAGCTTACATTCAACAAACTCAATTAATTAAAACAAGTCGTTACACATCTTTTTCGTTTTCCTATATTGGTTTATTTTATTTTATTTTCAACCTTAAATAGTAGTTCATCCTTCAAAGTAAGACGCTCTTTGAAATAGTCTAGGAATCTATTGTTGAGAAATACAATCCATTTCTCAGTGTTATTGGTTGATAAAAAAGAATTATTGTCTAAAGTGCAAATTAGCTTAAACATTATTGTACAATTTGAGCCAATGACGAATCAAACAAACAACAACTAATTAGTTGATCACATGGTTAGTTGGCTAAACACCAAATTTCACAACGACAAAAGTAAGGATAAGATATTTTAAGTGTTCAACGTTTGGCAAAGATTTTGTATTTTTTCCTTTTCTATTAAAATGATTTTTTTTAACAGGCTTTATATCTCTCAGACCTAGGTATCAAGTAAAAAAATGTGTATAGATACATACATAGTTTATCATAGAGAGTGTCATGGTAGATGTGATAGGAAATGTGTGTGTGTGTGTGTGTGTGAGAGAGAGAGAGAGAATGAGGTGTTGAATCAGTGTAGATAAGTTTATTCTTAAATATGTAAAGTAATTATCTAGCTTGGAGAATGTGAATCTATATCCAGCTACACCAATAGTTTTAAATGGAATTGGAGTAAACTGTAATAAATTTTATTTGAGTAAATTTTGTAAACTACATGTTTTTGATGAAGACAAAGCTCAACAATTATGATCAAAGCAACAAACTCAAAAAGAAGTTCAAATATCTTTATGAATAAGTTTTAAATCCAAACATTAGATGTTCAAAATGTAAAGGTAAATGATATAACCAATACCTCAAATACATGAGAACCATTCATATTTACATATGCATATAAAGTATTTTCAAAAGTCAAAATAACATTAACAAAGTCTTAAAACTAATATTTTTGATAAAATACATAAATGTATTCGAATACAGCATCCTGTAATCGAATACAAAACAAGTCAGAAGCAAAAGTCTCACAGTTGTATTCGACTACGACCATTTGTAGTCGAATACACAGCTAGTCAGTGGCTAAAATCTTTGCATTTGTATTCGACTACAACCTTCTGTAGTCGAATACAAAGTAAGTCAGTGGCAAATTTCACGAATCTGTATTCGACTACATGAAAGGTGTATTCGAATACAAGGTGCAAATTTTGAATATTTTTGAATGTTACAAAGAGGTGTATTCGAATACACACATCCTGTACTCAAATACAACTGGAAGCAATACAATGTTTCAGATTTGTAATGGCTCCAGATCATTGTATTTGTTCATCAAACCTCTTGGATCATTGGTCACGAATCAAAAGAGATGTTTATGGAGTATAAATACCCCATAACTTCATATCAAACCACACACAACCCTTGAATCAATACCTTGAATAACTTTGAACAAAATTTTGTTTTTTACAAAGTACTTGTATTTCATTTTCATATCATCTAAAAGGTTCTCAAATTACTTGAAGCATTATTGGATTGAAATCATTATACCTCTCATTTATCCTTATTCAAAATCATATTGTATCACTTGTAAAAGAAAGTAGTAATTTCTTAAAAGTAGCTTAATCTAAGATAGCGGTGTGTTATCTTAGAAGTATTGTTAGAAGTTTGTAGCAGAAATCCCAGGGTGATAGTTGTACATTTTCTGACAATAAGTGGATTAATCTCTTGTGGTGTGCAAGAGGACTGGACGTACCATTGGTTATAAGGGGAACCAAGATAATTCTACTGTGTTCATTTATTTACTGCATTTATTTATTATCAGTCATTATATTAACTTAGAAAATTCAACTACTATATCGCTGAAAACAAGAACATTTTCTAACACCTAATTCACCCCCCCCCCACTCTTAGGCGTACCTGTGTGTGTGTGTGAGAGAGAGAGAGAGAGAGAGAGAGAGAGAGAGAGAGAGAGAGAATAAGGTGCTGAATCAGTGTAGCTAAGTTTATTCTTAAATATGTAAAGTAATTATCTAGCTTGGAGAATGCGAGTTCTATATCGAGCTACACCAACGGTTTAAAATGGAATTGGAGTAAAGTGTAATAAATTTTATCTGATTAAATTTGTGGGAAAATTCGAACTTTAAAGCCTCCAATTGATACTTCTTCAAATTTTTCCACATAATAATCAACCACCAATGACCAATTTACTTTCAAGTTAGCCTATAAGAACCTCTCAAACCATAAGATCAATGTTGACTTGATAATATTGTTCAATGAGGTTTGGAATCGGCATATCTCAGCCAGAGTTAGTACGACCCTTTGGAAGATGGCACACAAAAAACTTCTGACAAATGTGAGAGATGTCATAGACGCATGGCCTCTAAAGACCTTTATCATTGTTGCCTCTTTGCACCTAAGACTGCTATACACGTTGTGAGGGATTGTGAAGATGTTCAACTACTTTGGAATAGAGTATTTAAGCCAACATTTTGGAGTAAATTCTTTAGCATTGGTACTTATACTTAGCATGAATGAAATTTTACTCACAACACTATTAGAAACATATCTTGGGCATGAAAAATGTTTTTTGTGTGGCAGTTAATGAACTCTGGAAATATCGAAACTTTTTTGTTTTCTCCTAAAGTATAAAAATGGAGAGTGATTTGTGGCATTACATTTCTAATCAAGTTGGCTTTATTCATAATTCTTTGATCAAGACTAAGTTTTTGAAGCAGAACTTGATTACCCCTAATCAAAAAGGCTTCAAGTAAACCCCATGTGGAAGTTATGAAGATGACTATTGATGGTGCTTACACTCATGTTAATGGTTTCTTGGCTTGTGGGGGAATTAATCGCGATCATAATGGTGAGTTCATATGTAGTTTCTATGGCAAAATGACATTCAGTAACTCCTTATTTTCTAAAATGTAGGTTTTTCTGCAGTTATATTTTATTAACTTGTGATAAAGGTATTTGTAACCCTATTTTTTAAACTTACTCTTTGACCTTCTTCTCCATGATCAGAAAAAAGTTATACTCTATTTACTCTATTGTTTATCTTCTTCAAAGAGATTATCTTTATTTTGCATGAGACGAACTGGACCTACTCCCTTAGTTATTCTTCGAGATAACAATAACACATAGATATGTTTATTTATTAGCTCAATGTAGTCACAATACTTCTCTTTTTATTTAAAAGGTGTACTCACCTTTTTCTTTGCTATATTATTTTTTATGTATGATGTTGGAAATTAATTATTATTCTCAACTTTCGTTTTAATTAATATAATTTATTTTGTAATAAAAATGTAAAGTAGCTATCTTAATTTTTTATGTTTTGATTTACATTTTGTATAGGTTAAATATAATTTTTGACATTTATCTTTCATTTTTGTTGTTTATCTTGTTTTAAGATCATTTTTGTCTTTTATCTTTTGAAATATGTAAACACACTACAAATAAAATGATCTACTGTGACACTCAAGT
The DNA here is from genome assembly GCA_037974875.1 of Cicer bijugum. Lineage (NCBI taxonomy): Eukaryota > Viridiplantae > Streptophyta > Magnoliopsida > Fabales > Fabaceae > Cicer > Cicer bijugum. The sequence goes on along the minus strand of JBBPBT010000152.1, from coordinate 8,870,588 downwards.
TTTAGTGATATTTTTTTACCGTCATTATAATTTCTTTTAGCTACAGACAGAGTGTCACCTATTCTATATAATAACTTTTAAAAAATAAAATATAATATTTAAGTCCAAAAAATATTTACTTATTTTATTGTGTTTTTTTTTCCTATTTCCATTTCAGAATCCTTTTCATATTCTTTTTCTTCTCCTTCTATTTCCTTCTCAAATTTTCTTCTTCTATTTTCTTCTCAAATTTGTTTCAAAAGGTATTCTCAATTTCAATTCTCCATTTCATCTCACAAATCATTCAAGCTTTTTCCAATTTCAATTCTCATTTTTCTGTTCAAAAAGCTCATTTCTTCATTGATTCTCGTTTTTCAGTTGAAGTTGAAGAAGCTTTTCCCAATTTCTTCATATTTTTTCGATTCCATCTTCAATGGATTCCTTCAATTTCGGATTCAAAAATTCAATGGCTTCATTCACTTCGTTTTTCGATACAACAAACCGATGGAATTTCGATGCTCTCAAGAATTTCGGTCAGATTTCTCCGGTCGTTCAGAATCACCTCAAACAGGTTTTCTCTCCTTTTCATTTCATTCCCGTTAATAATTTATAGGGTTTTCATAAATTTACTTCATTCTTCAATTTCTAGTTATCTTCGATGTGTTTTTCATTTTTCCTCTTATGGATTACGCCAATTTCGATTATTATAGAGATTTACAATAACTAGGTTTAGAAAATCTTTGAATGATGAAATATATACAATAACTAGTTTTACAATTGGGTTGAATGATTGATTGTAGGTTTATTTGACTGATCATTCCCTTACTTTCTTTCCCATCATTTTTGGTGCTCAATGAACTAAGCACCACATGAGTCCACGGCTTCAGAAGCTGATCATGCAGGCATTTTAGTGTATTAATCTTTGTTTCTTCAGTTTTCTTAGTCTGAAATTATTGCATTTATTTTCATGATTCTATTGTTCTATTTCAGGCCGCTCAAGAACATGGGATGGGACCAAGGGGATCTGCTCTTATTTGTGGGTATACCAATTATCATAGGCAGCTAGAGTCGAGTTTGGCATATTTGAAAAAGAAGGAGGTAAGGACTGGCTTGCAAGAACTCCTTAAACTGTTCAAGTTTTGTTATTGGTTCTGCTATGTACCCTGAGTAAAGTATACTTAATTGATGACTGTCATTAAACTTGATTATGAAGAATCATATTCAGTTATTTGTTTTGTATGACTAAATTCATCATGTGATTTGAACTTGTGAATTTCTTTTTTTGTATATTAGATGAATTTTCTTTTTTTCTTCAATTGTATTTATTTTTTAGTATGTACCCAATTTTGGAATTTTGGGGTTACATTTCAGGCTTTCTAATTTAAGCACAAAATCATCAGTGACAGAGAACAAATTAAACGCATCAACTCACTTGTTTCAAAATCATCTAAAGACTTACCACAAATCTGATACATGAAAACTGCCATTTGTTTTCCTCATTACTTTTCTTGAGCTTGGCAAGTCTATCTTCCAATTTTTGTCTTTTCCAAAAGATAATCTATTATAGCCTCTTGATATGTCTTAAACCTGCGTTGTAGCTGTTCAGCTACGCCAGGAGACAGTCAGATTGTAGGCCTTGTACCACCTAAGCCGTAGATAATGTGTGTGGTTAATATCTTGGTCGAACAAGTTGCGTAGAATAATACTTTTGATTTGGCATATCCACGTTTTAATGTTGGTTAATCTGATCCACATTCTACTTCTAATTTGTCCAAAATAGTGATGTTATTTAATTTACAATGTAGAATGTTTCACTTAAAGAAGCATGTGCCTGAATATGTTATATTAAATATCAATTACTCTGTATGTTAGAGGGAGAGAGAGAAAGAACCCTACTTTACTTGCTTAATATATCCTTGATGATCATGAACCACAGGCATCTGTTTAGATGAAGGGGCAACCAATCCCACAGAAGAGCAACTGTTGTGGCTAGGCAGAACTTGTAAATTTCCATCTCTTTTTAACTCTTATTGTAAAATAGAGAGTCCTTGTTTCTTTAATCTGTTATGACATGAATGTTTCAGTCACTGTTAAAACACCATCTATTGAATCGTTGGATAATATAGTTCTGACTCTTATGGGGACTAATCAAATTTAGAGTGAAAGGGAAGCAATTTTTCATTCATCATTTATTAGCTTGGTTGCACTACTTTGCAGACATATTTCATAAGCGCACACAACAATTTAAGTCCTTTCCAATTTATGCTATGCATGAGACATGTACAATAGATTGAGGGATGGCTGGATCATTAGAAACATATGACAAGGCATATCAAGGTTATTTTGCTCTAGACAGAAATATGATTAGGTCTAAATAGGAAAGAGGTTGGATGTAGACTACCTCAGTAAATGTTGTTTTTCTTTCCTTCTTTTTGAGTGTTCATGTTGAAATAGGAATATGATATTTTTAGCATAGTTCATTTGTTTCACAGGTTCTACTTTGCCTGCATTGACAACTGGGCTACCATCACTAATCTCTGCTCACTTTGCCAGAATAAGTTTCAGCTGATTACTTGTGTTCCAGTGAGTGATATAAATTTGCGGAATGCTGCTTTATCTTCATTGCTTTAATATAACTCTTCAGGTTACAATTGAATTTGCTCACCTAATTTATTCTGTTTTGGACCATGCATTTTGTTTGTTATATTAGCATCATTATGAAACTTGTATGTTATTTATGCTTTTAGTATCTTGAAAATACTATTGGAATTTGGTAATTGGTGCACGACTAACTGTATGAAACTCACTTGATGCTTTTATAGTGATTTGCTCACCTATTTTGCATGATTGCATCTTAATAACTTTCTATAGTGATTGTATTATTTAACTATATTTAAGTTTAATCGATGTTATTATGCACTAGTTTAGTTATTGCTTTTGCATTACTTTAAAAGTAACTCTTAATCATCTTGAAATCATTGAATTGTTGCTTTCTGGTTTACTCTAAAAATTCAATTTGATTCTAAGTGACATAAAATTATGGCTTAATTAGGAAGTATGATCGACTAAAATTATGAAACTTGGTTGCAATCTTGTGCATATTATTTTGGCGATTATCTCTGCATTATTTTGATATGCTCATTGATGTATATTTGTTTTCTATTTTCTGCTCTTCTGATTCTAAATCTAGCTCCAGTTATAGCTATTTTAATTTTGAATCCAGCTCTAGCTTTTCTGATTTTAAATCCTTTGGTTATGATTCTGATTAGCATCAAGTGAATAAAATAGATTTCAAAGCATTGTGAAAATAATAAAATAGATTTTAATTGGATGGCATTTTGTTTTTGTTTTTCTTTGAAGGTTGAATTCATTTTGTGAACATTGATTAATACTTTCTTGTTTCATGTTGCTATAGTCTGACTTTGTGCTTTTTGAGTCATTGAGGAGGCTTGAGCTGATGGAGCTCTTTGTGGATCTTCTGAAGGTTTGAATTGAAATCTTTTATTGAGACTTATTTGATGAACATGTCATTTTTCCATGTTTTGGGGAAGTTTGTTGGTTAAGTATGTTCTTTAATCCTTAGTAATTAACCTTTTCAGGCAACTGAGATTGGAAAGGTTGTCAATCCTCTCCGAAAGCATGGATCAAAGGAAGTACGTCAACTCAGGCGGACTCTTATCGAGTATGATTCCGTTACTAGATAATTGTCTCTCATTCATAATGGTTTATTTTATAAATAAAAGATAGATGAGCTTGTTTATTTTCTATACACGGATCAAAGAAAAAGCTTTTATGTTTTAATCAATGTTATCAAATTGCGGCGCTATAGGGCTATATCATAGAAAAGGCTTTTATGTTCTCTTGCCTGGGATCTATTCTAGAGTAATAATTTAATAAATAATAATAGATTTTAGTGACAGACAATACTGTAGGAATAGATTAATTTTTTTTTATATTTTTCTAGGTTTTAGTGACAATCATTATTGTAGGTAGAAATAAAAAAACATATTGTGACACTCCTCAGAGCATGTAGTGACAGTCCTCAAAGTGTACCAGGGCCCCTTAAAGTTGACACTAAATCTGGGTGTCACTCAAAGTATTATTGACTTTTACCTACAGTTTATAACTTTTAGTGACACATTTTGCATGTCACGATACGTCAATTTTTTTGTAGTGACATTAATTTTTTTCATATTACATTGAATATATAACAAATAATATATTAAATTTAACAGTCATTATCATTTGAATTACTGTCTTAATTAACATTCAAAATCTCAAAAATAATCTTTAAATCGTTGCCTTCTTCGACATAATTCTAAAGCAAAAATAATAATTCAAAAACCACTACGAATGTTATAAAGAAAATTTGGATGCCAATTGACATAGCTAATAATTAAATCACTTTATATATCTAAAGTAAAATCATAATTTTAATTTTAATTTTATTTCATATTTAACTTACTGTGAAGTAGGAGCAACTTTTATCAACTCCAAAAACAATAAATAACCACAATAAATCTTAAACAAGATAAAAACAAAAAACAAATATATTTTGTCTATTAAATAAACTGAGTGTCAATGTCTGGAAAATGGTACAGTTAGGTTAGTGGGGTCGAAGCTTTGGCTTTGCAATGATATAACGAAGCATCCACTTATTATAACATGGAATTTGGAGATAAATGATATACGAAGATAAAGAAGTATAGATTTTCTAACACAGTAATTATTGCAACAAAAAGAAAAACATAAGCAAAATAAAAAATAAATAAAAAAGATATAAAATAGGAATGAAGAACCACAATTATAGCCTTATAAGTATTGTGTAATTGTATTATTATTGAAGTTGATTGGACCCATATGAATCATATGAAAGGAAATTATATTTCTTTTAAGTAAACGATATTTATCGATATGAAAAATTACAACAATTAGGACTAGAGGGACTGATAAATTACGACTAAGACTAGAGTGAGTAATTATATGAAAGTTTGATTTTAAAATATGGTAAAAAACAATGAGTGATTCTTGATTTGAAAATCATTCATAAGGGAAGAGAATTAAATTAATTTTAAAATCAATTTTAAATATGTAAAATTAATTTTAATAAGTTTGAATGTTATTGAGTATAATTAATTTTATTTTCATAATTATTTTAGCCTGTAACTATGATTTGTAGTTTTTGATTTTAAATATAATCACTACTTTAAAATATATTGTTAAATTCATTTTTATTTGAAAATATTAAACCATAAATCACTTTATTTCCGATTTATTTTTAACTTAGTAGTAGCCCCTAATTTACTTTAGTTATTTTTTGACTTAAAATAATCTTTTACATAATTTTTTTTTCTTCTTTCGATTTAAATAAGTGATTTGTGCATATATTATATTTTTTTTTATATTTTTTTTTTGTGTGATTTCGTCATCTTAGTGTCACGTCATTTTATTTATAATTTTGATGTAATGTTATTTTTTTTTTCATTTTGATGTTATTTTTGTTTTGTTCAGATCGATGGGTCAACTTCAATCAACTACATATTCAATGACTAAATTATCAACACCGTAAATTCAGAGGAATTAGTATTCCGTTCATTTTGATTTCATCACATTATTTATAATTATTTTATACTATTAACTTGAATTATTTTAATTTATTTGTAGATTCGTCATTTTATTTTATTTTAATCATACTAAAATTATATTTTTTTCGGATGTACTATTCTCATATAAATAAATGAATATTGTCTTTTAACCATAAAAAAAAAATCAATCAATTATATTCACTACATAACTAAACACATCTGAAATTAATTCAATTTATCCATCTAGTGATAACTAGACAATTTTAATTGTGATGTAAAATCTAATAAAGATATACATTTTGTTATAAATTCCCATTCAAATTATTAGTAATTTTATTAACTTAGAAAGGAATATTTTCTTTCTCACTAAACTTTTTGAAGGTAAAAACGAAAAAAAGAAAAAGAAAAACTAAGTATACAGCTAGATGGCAAAACTATCCTAGTATCCAACTTGTTACTATATATGTCAAGTAGTTCCTCAAATGCATGAACTAAAAAGGACACATATACCTCTCAAATTGATAATGCGTGTGAAGTTCAAATACTTACCTTAGGTGCTTCACAGCTTGATATCTATATTTTGACATTGGACAACTTGCACATTTGGGAAAGACAAATCAAAATGCTTGTCTATATACAAATAGTTGAATTCAAGTAATAAACTCCATGTAAGATAATTATTAAATTGTTAAATTTAAATCACTAATAAATTTTAATTATGTAAGAAAATCATTAAAAATAATTTTAATTCGAATTTTTACTGAAACAATAATTAATCAAATTTTATTTACTTTACACTAAACTCTGAGTTATAGAAATCATTTTCACTGGATTAAAAAAAATATGTCTATTTTACCACAAGTGTGATTTTATTAATGTTATGGTTGCAAAAAATTTACTGATTCTAACTTTTGCTCAAATAACAACTTACGTGTTTTAAATGCCAAACCAAAATGCAATAAGCCATTACATTACATACAATTCACTCATTAATATTATTATGGAACATTTAATTAGGACATTAGTCATATTTAGAGTTTTAATGCATGGCATTAGTGTATATTTGTATATAAGATAAGAATGCTTTGAAGGCTCTCCCTTTTAAAAGAGTATATTTTGTTATTTAATTCCTTCATTTTTCTTTTGTGATTTTGTCTATCTTTCATTTTCTTTTCAAAACCAAACAAATCATTCATTAATATCTTATTCTTTGCTGGATAACTATATATACAGCCTGTGCAAGTAGATTGAATTGTTTTCCAAATAATAATATTCTGACTTAATAAAATTGCCTTCAAGATTGTTTTTTTCTTATTTAATAAAAAGACTTTGTTATTGTTGGAAGAGGTTGTATAATTGAGAGGAATTAGAATTGAGAAGAAAAGAGAAGAAAAACAGAAAATAGATTGTTCGTCTGCTTCCTTTAGATTGATCTGGGTTCTGCTAAGATTGATTTTTTCACTCTGCAGAACAATCTTTCTGTTACAGCATATTACAACATTTCACTCCTCTTTCATGGCCTTTTATAGCAACAGTTTTGTGGCTGTTTTACATCAACCAACTTAACCAACTTCTAACCATATTCTAACTAACTTCTAACTATATTTTAACTACATCATTTTGAATTATCTCCAACATGCCCCCTAATTCAAAGTGATTCAATTGACATTAATACAAGATTGTTCCTAATCTATTTCAACTTCACCCTCTTCAAGCTTTTAGTTAGGATGCCTTCCTTTTGATCACTCATACTGCAGTGTTCTGGTCTCATCCTTCCTTTCGTTACTTGATCTCTTAAGAAGTGAAAACTTGTTTCCAAATGATTGCTCTTTCTTTGAACACTTGGATGTCTTGCGCATTTTTGAGCAACATGTCCTTCTTCACCACATCGATAGCACACTTTCATGCACTTTGCAGATCTATTCCAGCAGTCCTTGATCTTTTTAGACTTCATCTTTATCTCAGCTCTTTGATTCAACAATTTCTCACAAGCTGCACTTTTCGTCGAAATCATGCCTTCTTCACTCATGGCACTCATGGTCAACAATGCATCAGCCTTTTTGCCTTTGCCGCCTTGACCAATTACAGTCTTCAATGCTTCAGATTTCATCTCTGTTATCACTTTTATGTCATCTTCCAACAATTTGTTCAGCTGCTGCAAATCAGCCTTGTTGCAAGCCAAACATTCAACAACTCTTGCCTTATTGCTATGAGCTGCAACATGAGTCCTAGTTGCATCTATTAGCTTTCCTTGGATTTCACTCTTACCATCATCACTATCATCATCTAGCCCAATCGCTTCCTTCTTTCTGCAAATAGAAATTGCAGGGACCTTTCTTCTGTTGCTTGGCACAATAGAAAGAGTGGCTGGAACATTAACATGTTTGTTCCCTTGCTCAACATCACCTACAACAACTCTTGCTCTTACTTTGGGATTAATTGTTTTCCATTTATTTGTAGTTCTACAAGCTGTGTGAGGTTGAATAGCTGGGGTACTAACATCACATTCACTTGGATTTAACATCTCATCCAATCCTTAAACCTCCATCATTCTTAAGGATCTATTTGACAATGTTGTTTTGAAGGTTTTGTTTCTAGACAATGGTGCCTTCAATACAAACTTGTTTGCACTATCAAACATCTTTATTTCACCATGCTTCATCTTCATTGAATATCCCTTTTCAAGTAGTTGTCCAAGACTTAACAAATTGTTCTTCATTCTTGGCACATACAATACATCACATATGAAATATTGTTTGCCATCTTTCCTTTGAATCAACACATTTCCTACTCCTTCTGCAGTTACTTTGCTGCCATCTGCAAATCTAATCTCTCTTTTTACCTTATCATTAATGCTTACAAACCAATCTCTATGGAAAGTCATATGATTCGAGCATCCAGTATCAAGAAACCAAAACTGATATGAAGAACGTTCTTTACCTTTTCCAGAACGATCTTTGCTTTCAACATTTTTTCCAGAACGATCTTTGTTTTTAACACTTTTTCTGGAGCGATCTTCGTTTGCTATTGCCATCAATAACACATCATCTGAATCTGAATCCTCAACTGCCATTTGAGCATCATCATCCTCTCTTTGGACTTTCTTGGATTTGCACTCATTTGCAAAATGCCCCCATTTTTGACAATTGTAACATTGGATTTCTTTCTTGTTAAATTTCTTCTTGCCATTCAAATTCTTGTTGTTGTTGTTGTTACTTTTATTATGATCTCTTGAACTTCCAGACCCTTCATCGGAATCATCCATCTCTTCATCATAATCATACTTCTTGTACCACTTGAAGTTACCTTTGCCTTTCTTGTGCTTCACATCACCTTGGTTGGTCTTCTTGCTAACTTGAGCTTGTAGGGCCTGCACTTGTGATATTGAGGTTGCTGCACACCTTTCTCTTAATCTCAGTTCATGATCCTCAAGAGAGCCTTGCAAATCCTCCATCTTCATCTTATCAATATCATTTGATTCTTCAATTGCCACCACTATGTGATCATACGTTTGTGTTAACGTTCTAAGAATCTTTTCAATAACTGTCACTTCAGTTAATGATTCACCATTTGTTCTCATTTGATTAACAACAACCTGCACACGATTGAAGTAATCTGCCACAGCTTCATCTTCTTCCATCTACAACAATTCATATTGCCTTCTTAGCATTTGGAGTTTCACTTTCTTGGTTTTTTCATCACCTGTGTAATACTTCACCAAGATATCCCATGCCTCTTTTGCTGTAGATACCTTTGAGATCCTTTCAAAATTGTTTGAATCCACACTTTGCTGGATGTAAAACAATGCCTTGCAATCCCTTTTCTTGCAATCTTTGAAAGTTGTTTGTTGTCTTTCTGTTGGATTCACACCAAGTTGTTCATATTCATCTTGAACAATCTCAAACACTTCTTGAGCTCCCAACAACGATCTCATTGATGCAGACCACCTCTCCCAATTCTTCCCATCCAGAATTAGCCAATTCGATGGAAATCCTCCTCCATTCATTTCTTCTTTTTTTTCTTTCACTCACACTTGTGTTTCCCAATTTTGATTTCCCCTCACACTTTCACTCGTGTTTCCCAAGGTCCAGAATCCAAGCTCTTGATGTCATTTGTTGGAACAGGTTGTATAATTGAGAGGAATTAGAATTGAGAAGAAAATAGAGAAAACAGAAAACAGATTGTTCTTCTGCTTCCTTTAGATTGATCTGGGTTCTGCTAAGATTGATCTTTTCACTCTGCAGAACAATCTTTCTGTTACAGCATATTACAGCATTTCACTCGTCTTTCATGGCCTTTTATAGCAACAGTTTTGTGGTTGTTTTACATCAACCAACTTAACCAACTTCTAACCATATTCTAACTAACTTCTAACTACATTTTAACTACATCATTTTGAATTATCTCCAACAGTTATGATATTTTTTGAACTAAAACTAATAAAATTTTATATAAAATTAATATTGTCTCCATAAATATTAAATAAGTTAACCATATTATCAATTGAAAAAATAAGTATCATATGAAATCGACTATATTACTTTAATAAATAATTTTATATTCTAAAGTGTAAAAAAATAAATAAAAATAGTAATTTTACAAAAAAAATATTATTATCGACTTTATAAAGTCTTCATATATGTTGAGTTGACCATGATAAGGTTTTGGAAGCAAAGAGTGAGTTTCTATGCGGATGTGAGTCCTTAAAATGTAATCAATGTAGTGGATTTGATTGGGTATTACAATTGTTAGATTAAAATTAGATAATTCAGATTTTTAAAATATATTATAATTTCTTTTAAATTAAAATATTAAACTTGAAATTTAGTTCAATTTTGATATGATAGCTGGATGGATGTATGTAATTGATTGTATGTAGTCATAGAATTATAACTACAAACAATCCAAATCATAATCTTATAATATGTGTGCATTTTCTTAATTATCCCATTAATATTTTGCATTTTGTAAAAAAAACGTAATATTTTAAAATGAATGCTCCATCTATAATTAAGCCCTATTTAAAACAAAGAAATACAACATCCGTAACAAAATATAACTCGGAAAATAATTTATATATATTTTATTACAAAGAAAGTACGACACATAAATATATCAAAGTACATGGCAATGGTTTTAGCCTTTTCAATAAATTAGTATGTCTAAGCCTAAGTTGAAATTTTTAAAGAGATTTTAATATCATATAAATCGTCATTTTTTTATATTAATCTTTTGCGAAACCACTTATCCAAAGTTTATAATCAAGCAAA
>JBBPBT010000152.1:8838804-8851920 GCA_037974875.1 Cicer bijugum | reverse complement strand
GCAAATACATCATTTATTGTGAAACGAAATAGGCATTTATGTTTATTTCGTCTCAAAATAATTGAACAATTTGATATTTTGCACGGATACTAAAAAAAAAAGAGAAGACTATTTTAATAAATTTAACCTTGTTATTGATATATTTATCAATATACTAAAAAAATTATATTAAAAATAATGTAAATAATATAATAAAAAAATATATATTATAGATTAAAATGATCAATTATTTTAAAATAATTTTTTATTATAAATAAATTAATTATTATAAAAAATCATTTATGAAGTAACTTCTAATTAACAAAACAGTTTATAGGGGATTGTGATTGATTAAATAGCTGTCTTTTATTACATGAATAAAGATGAGACACGATTATTAGTGATTTAAACAAGTGATAAGTGATGTATGGTGATGATATGATTATGGATAATCACAAAGGACACAAAGGAGTGCGTGGAAAATGAGAGACAGTGATGGCTGCAAAGCATGGAAGCACTAATGACTAAACATTATTAACAATAACAACAACCATAATAATAATAAAAAAAATAATAACAAATAATATATTGATATAGAAAGTGAACTCTAAAGTTATTTCACTACCTGTCGTTACTATCTTTGATTAGACAGATTTTCAATAGTTAAATTTTTTTAATTTAAATCTAAGTCTACATTATAATTATAATAAACTCTAAAACTAACTACAAATTTTTGTCAAAATTAAATTGGAAAACATATAACGTTATTAAAATTTTATCTTTTTAAAGAAAAAGTTATACTTTTGATTCTTTATTAAATACAACATCTTTTAACAAATTATTTAATGTACTATTTCTTCAGTTTTATAATAAATATTATTTTAATAAAAAATATTATCTTAAAATAAATATTATTTATAACTTTTAATATAAAATTAATTAATTTGTTCTATACTATATATTATTTTATAATTATTATATACATAATTCTAAAATATTATTATATTTTACATTATTATACTATTTCAAACATGTTTATTATATCTCTAAAGAAAAAGAAAATCCATGAAAATAGCAATGATGGAAAAAGATACTAAGTTGGTTACATGTCCACCTCACCACCCGGCAAACACATTTTGATTGCCGCATTCTTGTCTCCCTCAAATCTTGTTTATACTTTGTCCCCTCCTTATCTTTCTCCACTATTTTTTTTTTATATTTTGCCTTGCTTCAACCCACTTGCTTTTTATCACCTTTTCCATCTCACTCCCTAATCATCACATGGCTCATAAACAAATATATCACCCTGTATCATGATTAATCTCTTGTAATTATAATACTCCTTTACTGAGTATTACTTTCTTAAGAAAATTATATAAAAATAAATATATTTAATTTTAAATATTATTTTTAATTATTATTATTATGTTGAATTTGTATTTGATATTCACGGTGGATCAATGAAAGAAATTATCTCAAAAAGTAGTTGTTATGTTTGGTCGGAATATAAAGTATGACTATAATCAACACTATAAATCGTTTTTAATAATGGAATATACTTGCAAATATTTTAACGTTTAACGTTAATATGTGTTTGAGATGAACATTATAGTTTGAGATATGTGGAACTTGAGTTAATATTAGCTTTTTATAACCAACAAACAGATATTGAATTTGAACTTAATTGAGAATAAACTGAAGTTGAGTATGCTCCATAACAATTATATATATTATTTCTAAAACATTAATATTACTTTATATTTATAATAGTTGAAAAAATGATAATTATTTTCTTTTATCTATAATAATTTTTTAATATGAGTAAAAAAAATGTAATATTTATTGTAAAACGTACTTTTAAACATGTGTATTTGTAAAATTATAAAATATATTTACATGTTATTTTATTAATATGAGTACTCATAGTGTATTTATGATAGTTTACTTTTTTCTTTATTTTATTACGAATACTATTAATGATTTTCTTATACATAAATATAATATTATTATGAATTTTAATTAATTAATTTATTTATTGTTGTCTCAATCTGGTACCAGTACCATACTCATACTTATGAGTCATTGCATACGAGTAAATTACTTCTTGTATTACATTAATTGATTGACACGGTTTAGGGAAAACTAATAGCAAGGCAATACAAGGCCACAATAACATAACACTTTCTTTCTTTCAAAATTAAAATATAAAATGTGTTTGGACCATCAAGATTTGAATAAATATGGACCATATTGGACTTTGAATGAAATAGATTTTACCCAATTAAAATTTTGAAATAACATAAAAAAACAAAACAAAATAATGCATTTAGAACAGGTTCCGACCAACAATCAAAACCATAAAAAATTGGTATAACTCTATCTTTATCTCATTGATGCCCTTACTGTACCATTTTATGCTTAGGTTTTCTACCACTCCATACTCAACTATTTTTTTTCTTCTTAAGATGCTTGTTGAAAATCCCCAATAGAGTTATACTTTTTGGAAAATAGAGGATGTAGTGATTTATGGGACTGAATTATCTTTCTTTACTTAACCCTTGTATCAATTGGCTGTACAATAATAATAGTTTGAACAATTTTGGAATTATTTATAGTCGAATTGCGTCTATTGAAGTACAAAAATTGAATAAATGTTACAATTATGACTTCCAACTTTAGTATTTATCATTAATTGTGTTTGAAATAAATTGATAGGTTGATTATTACGCTATATATAGAAGTTAGCTTGATACCTCTTTGATTAGTATGTGTGTTTTATTATTGTTGAATTAGTAAATAACTTTAAATTTTAAAATTGACTTGTTGAATGGATGTGGAATGCACCTACATTGTGTGATCAATGTATCATGTATTTCTGTTGTATTAGTATTTGAATGAAACTATATATTTTAGTGTGAAAATAGACATTATAAAGTGAAAAATAAAGCACATATGTATGTATGATTTAATATAATACTTTTAGATGATATGAAATGTTCAATTCAATATATTCATTCATTGTATTATATGTATATATATAATCAGTTATATTGATTTTTATAATATATATAATAATTTAAATTATCATATAAATGTTAAAGTTGCTTTAAAAACAAAAATATTTAAATTAAAATGTCGATATAGTTTCATTTACATTCAAATATCTCACATCACTTAATAATCAAAATTAATAATAATTTATAAACTATTTCATATTCTTTAAACTATTTATGTATATTTTCACAAAACATAAAATTATATAAATTCACATTAGATTTAAAACAAACAATAAATTAAAAATATAATTTTTTAAATTTAAAGTCAGAACAATAAAAAAGAATAGTTATAGATATTGATAAATATATATATATATTAGTTAAAGAATAACATTTATTAAAAAAAAACTAAATATAATATTGATATTCTAAAATAACAAACACTTAATTTATAAATGTAAAATATTTGGAGGATGAGATGGCAATAGTTATTCAATTACTACTAGTAATTTATTATGGTTTGACTTGCGCTAAAAAGTTGTGATATCCTGAGTAAAGTAGAAGATTGTGCTACGATCCTTTGGTTGCTGCAATAATAATAATTCATGTCAGTTAATAATAATAATTCATGTCAGTTAACACTCTACTCTGCTATTGTTGCTCCAAACTTTTTGTCTTTCAGTCATCTAATAATGATATTCAAATTTAAACACATAAATTTTTACACATTCAATATTAGTCATTATGATTTATAATATATATTAACCATTTAATAAAATTCCACATAAATTAAAAAAATATATAATTTTCTTTGTGATAATTCCACTAAAATATTATTATTTAATTTTTGTAAAAGATTAAAAGTTATATTATTTTATGAGAAAAAAATAATATAATATTAATATAAACTAATTTTATGTTAATTGTGAATATGAGCCATTAGCTTTATTATTTAATTGTATAATTATAATTGTTATAATTAAATAATCACATAATTGTTTGTGTTGACCGTTATTATAAAACTTTTTACTTTGGTAGTACATGATGGACCATCCTATACTCAATAAATCGAAGCTACAATATTAAGTTTTTACTAGTTAGCTTCTCAAATGTATAAAATCATAACAACTATGTATAAATCAAAGATAAAAATAAAATAAAAATCAAAGATACGAAAATAATCATATATCACCTTTATTTAATATAAAATCAAATTTTTTAAATCTTCTTGTATTAATTTTTTATTTATCATCATATTTTTAATTTATATGTATTTTCTTAGAACCAATAAAAAAATACTATGATAAGAAATACATGATCTCTTTTTTAAAGAATACTAATAAACTTGTAAAAAATACTATCATTTTATACTAGTGGTCGGACTGCTTTAAACAATAAAAAAAAAGTATGTTAAATGGTATAATGCTAAAAATGCTCCTACATATATGTTGATTGCATTGGCAAGTACTAGTAACTCTTTATTATTAAAGGGCAAAAGCGACATTTAAAAATTCGGAACAAGTTAATCCAAAAAGAGAAAGCTAAGTAGAAACCGTTGTTAGAGTGGCTGCCTTCGGATTAATGAAAATATCAGAGTTTTTCAGACTCATTATTAATATTCATAGCATAGCACCTGTTAACAGCGACAAGATATTTAATTTTTCTGTCTCCGCAGACCAATATACAATCAACGGTTTAAATTTCTCCGTCAGAATCAATCACAACCGTCCAATTTCATTATAGCGTGGTCCACATCATCAATATCAAACTAACTAAACGACATCACATTCTTCTATTATTTTCCGTTTTGCCATTCCTAGAGTTAAAATAGCTTTTGGTTTTTCCGTCTCAACTTAACACTTCATTCATTGCGTTTTTTTTCTTTCTTGAAACCTTTTGTTGTTTTCTGCTTAATGGAAGGACCTTAATAAGCTTCTCTCTTTTTTTTTCTCCTCTGTGTTTCGCATTTTTCTTAACTCAAAATAATAATCGATTTTCCTCTTGTTCTGATCTACAAAAGTCTCGTTAGGTGCGTGGTTTTTTTTTAACTCATTTTTTTAAGTGTTTCTGTTCAGCTCTTCAAAGTTCAAAATTTATTGGTGATTTTTTGTTTGAAATATTTTAAGTAAGGGTTTTATGTGCTTAAGGATCTATTGAACTATTTTATTTTATTTTATTTTAATTTTTTGGAGAAATAAATTGAGCGCGTGGTGCATGTTATGCTATTATACTATAAGAATCTGATTGTGTGTTAAGATAACTCGTTAGTTAAATACTTACTTATAGAGTTAATTATGTGTCTTAATTATATCTTAATGACATGTTTTTGTAGTAATTATTATGTTTGTGGTTAACTCTGTAGTTAATTTAACGCATGCATGTTTTTTTTTTTTTAAATGAAAAAAAATCTAATACTATTGAAACTATTCTGTGATTTGTTGTTGTTTGAATAGTTTACTAATGGTGTGATTTTAATGATTCAGGCCTTTTTTATTTTGCAAGTGATTGTTGTTAATATTATTCATTTTAATGAGTTTAATTGTTGATTTTGGTATTTTTGGTATTAGCTTAATAATTTAGTTTTGTGTGTGTATTTTGGTGACAGTTTGTGAAGTGAACTGTTGTTTTGAAGTTTGTTAGTGAGATGTCTCCGGCAGTGGTGGTTACGGAGGAGGAAGGGCGGAGCAAACTGTCGTCGACGGTTGTTTCTGCTTCTTCACAATCTTTCTCTCAGATTGGTGCTGATTTGAAAGAAAGGAATTATTTAGGGTTGTCAGATTGTTCATCAGTAGACAGTTGTGATTCAACTGTTCCCAGTTTGTGTGATGAGAAAAAGGCGAACTTGAATTTGAAGGCTACTGAGTTGAGATTGGGTCTTCCTGGATCTCAATCACCCGAAAGGGATTCAGATTTTTACTCAACAAAGCTTGATGAGAAGCCGCTGTTTCCTTTGGTTCCTACAAAAGATGGAATACAGAAGAATGTTGTTTCAGGCAACAAGAGAGGATTTGCTGATACCGTAGATGGGTTTTCTCAGGTGATTAGTTTAATAAAGTTGGTTTCTGTAGTGAGAAGTGAATGTTTTGTGTTGCTGTTGATTCTGATTGTTTCCAATATTTGTTATGTAGGTGAAGTTTAATGGTAGTACAGGGATTAATGGGATGCTATCGCCTAGACCTGTTGGAGCACAGCCCAACACGGTGAAAGAAATGCCCAACAAAGTGTTGCAGGAAAGGCCTTGTGCTGCTAGAGGAACTGGTCATAATCAAGCTGGTGGTTGTGCACCGGCTTCTAAGTGAGTAAAATTTATCTACTCAAGGATCCTAATTTTTTGGAGACTATTAGCTGGATTAAGACCTATAATTGGGTTTTCTATGTGTTTCTAGCTATCCTAATTCTGATATGGTAAATTCTCTTATGCGACAGGGCACAAGTTGTTGGTTGGCCTCCTATAAGATCATTTAGGAAAAACTCGATGGCCACTGCTTCCAAGAACAACAACGATGAAGTGGATGGAAAACCAGGCCCCACTGCACTCTTTGTGAAGGTCAGCATGGATGGGGCTCCCTATCTTAGGAAGGTTGATCTAAGAACTTATACAACATATCAGGAACTATCTTCTGCTCTTGAGAAGATGTTTACCTGTTTTACCCTAGGTGAGCTGTTGCTATTTTGATTTACTTCAATAGTAAAATTTGTTTTTGCCAATGATTTATGTTTAATTTAACTTGGTTGTTTGTTTATTTTTATTCTGAATTCTTTGGTAATTGTGTAATGTCAGGTCAGTGTGGTTCCCATGGTGCTCCAGGAAGAGAAATGTTGAGTGAGAGCAAGCTGAGGGACCTTTTGCATGGTTCAGAATACGTTCTCACCTACGAAGATAAAGATGGAGACTGGATGCTTGTAGGGGATGTACCTTGGGAGTAAGATGATTTTAAACTCTCTTTGTTCTTTTTGCATTTTTGTTTTCAAATTATACTTTTGTAAGTAATAGTAACTATTTGGTTTAGAGACAATGGATTAAATGCTTTAGCAAATGTATTTTTTTATAGTCTAAAATAAGTAATCATAAATGATCAGTATGACACTAAATATATTTCCATTTTCCAGGAGTTAGTTAATTTCATTAATTTGTTGGTCATGTTGGTGACTAGCTTTAGGCATTGTAGAATCCAGAATCTAGATATGAGGAGATTATGGTAATATATATAGAGTGAGTCCTTCTCCTAGATATATGTAAGTCCGCTGGGTTGAGTCTCTCAAGTTTACTGATTGACCCAATTTCGATGTATAGTTTAGAAAATTAATTGCTTGTGTTTATTCCTTCAACACTGGGTCTAGTGATCAATCATATGCTTTTTCATGCCAAAAAGCATTGGTACTGATATTATTTTTATTTTTCAATTTTTATTTTTTGGCAAGGGTAAGCACCAATTTACTCTGGTCAATTCAAATTTTTATGATAAAAGGTTACATCTGTTTTTCATCGAATTAAGAGAAAGGAGATAGTGAATAGAGAAAGTTAATATTGCAAAATTGTAAATGATTGTACTTGTAATTTTAATGAAAAACAGCGAATATGACATTGTTCGCGTGCATTTTGGGGGGTTCCTGGCTACAGAAATAGTGAAAGAACAGCTAATGGTTGCAAAACATATTTTTTGACAGATGTCATAGGTAGTATAAGGAATATTGCATGCAATTGTTCATCTAATTAACTGGCTACTTGCATATAATAGTATCAAGAAAGTTTTCCCTTTTTAGGAGCCAAACTTAATAATCAGAAATTGAGACAGTTCATCATACACTGTACTTAGGTTTCTTACTCTCCTTTTGATCCTGCTTTAGAACTTTCATGCAAATTCAACATAATTAACATATGTGAATAAGCTAAATGTACTGAAGTCTATTTTAAATCTTGTTTTTCTGTCTCTTTTCTAATTTTATATTTATTTTTGTGTAATGATACATCTGGTACCGAGATGTATGCTACAAAGACGATGTTGAGATGTATTGGATTAATGCATTTGAGTTAGGACAAAATTTGCAGACAATGATCTGCTTCATAACAGAATTGCTATGTGACAATGGCTACTTAGTGAGATCAGGGTGTGGGCAGTTCAGTTGGGGTACGTGAGAATAAAGGAGGCAGAGTAGGGATATTACAATTGAGTTAGGATATGAGGCCTTGGTAGGGAGGGTACATGTCTATGCCTTGGTAGGGAGGGCACATGTCTATGCCCCTCTAAGAATCGTCAGTGTTTACTTTTTTAATCTTTTCTTGTCCTTTTTTTCTCCCATCTAAAGTGGTAAGAGGGTGTTCCTTTTCTGAAAGGCGTTAGTCTCCATTTTTTAATATAGAAATTAAAATTCCTATTGAAATGTTAAAATTTTATGTATCCCGGAGATTTGTTCAATATATCAGACTAAAGAATTTGATTACGGCCATGATTTTGTGGTGGAAAATGATTTTAAGTTTAATCCATGTGCTTGTCTATGTAGGCATTAAGTTTTGATGTCAATTCCAGTCTCTGATTGAACCAAGAAAATGGACTGAATGAATGACATATTGAGATTTTCTTTCCTCTTGTTTGCATACGCCTCACTAAATTGCAACCCCTTTTTTTATGTGCAGGATGTTCATTGAAACTTGCAGAAGGCTGAAGATCATGAAGGGTTCTGATGCCATTGGCTTAGGTGTGTGTTCTCAGTGATGATTCAATTGACAGTTACTGCGATTAATTATTAAAAGTGGTGAAATGAATTAATCATGCATTTTAAAGTTCATAAGGTTTGTGTGGTGCAATGAAATAATCATGCATTGTAATGTTCAAACACTTACATAAAACAAGTTCTATCACATATATCAAAAGGGTTTTGTTTGTCTGTAAACATTCCATGTACTAGTGCATTTGTAAACAAGCCAAGAAATTTTAACTAGCCAGTTTCTAAATTGAGTTTGGGATGTTTTTCCTTCTCTATTTGTCTCATTTATTTCCTTTGGGGAAGACTGAAATGAATTGATGCATCTGGATCTTCTGCATTACTTGAGATAACCATGGACTAATAACCTGCAACGGATTATGATCCTGATATGCTCAAATGAGATCACTGAAGTCTGTATCCAAATAAACGTTAGGTCTAAATAACTGTATGCTTTGTCATGCAGTATTTCGAACATTACTAATGATAATAATGCAAGGCTGTGAAAAAAAATTTGCGTGCTTGTGCTCTTTCAATTGCAATATGAATTTTCTTCTAGATTGTTTTCTGCCTATTATTTGGTTCAATTGATAATTAAATCTTTAAAACTATAAGTAAGTTCCAAGAGTTGCAAACTATATTCTGGATTTATCAGTATAGTTTGTGTGGAATTTTATTTAGAGACTTTCAGCTATGGGTGTTTCCACCAAAGAAGTGTATTTTTGTTGGATCATTGGTTTGCTATTTGTAACAAGCGATGACTGTATAAAGATATTGTGTTAGAAAGTAGTAACTCCCATGTAACCTTGATTCTATGATCAGCTAATGTCAAATTTTAAGTTTAATCACCAATTCACCAGTAATAATCTGTATATATAACTCCAGTTTATCTGCCTCACTTAGCTCATGTATATTTTCTTTCCTCCACAGCTCCCCGGGCCATGGAAAAGTCCAAAAGCAGGAGTTAGAGAGTGTCCGGGACTCATGACTGCCTTTGTCCAACAAAGTTTCAATGCTGGATCCTAGCACTGTAAAAAGCAAAGGATTATGGCTAATTCCCTGGCATTGGCAGTTAAATGTATTTCCGATGTTATTTATTGTTACGTCCATTAAGAGTTTGTTATATTTGTTACCACTATAATATCTTGTGAAGTTGCTTTTTAATATTATTAGTTTATGTGGTGTCTGTAATCATTATAGGAAACCTGTTTGTTGGGATGAATTGAATGTCTGTTACAGCAACATACTGTTTTAACATTGTGTCCTCCCCCACTGTTTCCGTTATTTCTTTCAAATCTTGATCTGCATTGTTTTAATGTCCACTATTTGAATCGACTAGTTCATAGGTAGGTTATAGTTGTGTCAAATGCGTGAGTTTCTCTAGGTGCACCAAAGAGATTTTTTATTTCTTCTATTTTTAAGTGAGTCGCTTAAGTTTAAATACAAAAAAAAGTAGTTCAAATGGTACTATTGAACTGTAAATTATCGAATCTCGAAATTCGAACACAGGCTACAACGTATTGGCTAAATGTAACAGGTTGGCAAGAATTTTGTGCCTAAACATATAGAATTGTACAGTTCAGATCCTTATTTGCATATTACCTTGTTTTTTAGCATCATTGCTAAGGGAATGAACTCGAGTTTTTTGTGAGGATAGAATTGCGAATTCCAGTAACACTGGAGTTTATAGTACGTTTTTTCATGCATTAGATTTTTATAATAAGTCTAATTCATTTTTGTTTACAATGAGACTTGAGTATTTTCAAATATTATCTCTTAAATTACTGCATGAATCAAATTTGTATAAAAATATAAAAACACAAAGATGTCAATGATCCATTCCAGGTATATCAAACTCAGCAGTCAATACTCTACTAGAACAGTAATTATTTTACTAGTGGAGTCCTCCAGTTTCAGTTCTGACTTTTGGGCTGGCATGTGATATCTGCTTGGTAATGCAAAGAGTTAAGGAGTTGCACTGTCACACTTTATAGATGTGGCTTCTTTTTCCACTTCTAAGTCTAAAAAATATACCTTCAATTTGGTTAATTCAAATGTGTTTTTTGAGTCAAAATACACTTTTAGATCGATCAATCTATAGGGCATTGGAGGTGGAAAAAGAAGCTGCCAATTAATAAATGTCGCAACAAGAATTATTATTATTAGGTGTCAAATATATTAAAGCGTATTATATTTATCTTTACTTTTTCCCACCAAATGAAATTTATTAAATATACCAAAATTGATGGGACCGGTCATATATGAAGACTAATGAACTTCAAGAATTAAGAGGAAAAGTGTCATTGACTAGAAGGAAAACTATAGGAAGTTAAAGACACAATTGTAGCAACTGAGTTATTAATTTTTTTAAGTCTTAAGACTTATAAAAAAACTGATCTACACTATATTAATCACTTCGTCATATAACTATTTTAATATTTACTTTTAAATTTTAGGATGTTTAACGCGTATGTGTACTTAAATATTATGTAGCTTAGAGACCTTGTTCTTAGTCGTGTGGAAACACAGTGCCATTTTGTGTTAATTCATATATATCTTGTCTTTGCATGGCATTTGGTAAGTTAAAAGAAAAACAAGGGCACTTGTGTGAGATTAGATAATGTTTCTCTAAGATTCTTTGAATTTTATCAATGATGGCATATTGTTTCTCTAAAAATAAGGGCACTTATTTGTATTTCTTCCTTTTATTAACTACTTTGTTCAAATGTATCACTTAATTAAATCCTTCAATTATAAGAAAAACATCGAAATTAAATCCATCTAGTAATTGTTGCTGTTCTAAACAATTTTAGGTATCCGTCCACGGTGAATTGAACTTGGCTGGTATTAGAAGCAATAATATTAGATGCATTTCAGGCTTTCTTTAGCAATTTTTAATGCAACTTAAATTAAGTTGTATATGTAAACTTTGCATTAATGTTGATGTATGCTACTTTTGACTTCCCATAAGTATTGTTGAACTTTATGGTTGTCAATACTATCAGGATTTAAGATTACTAATTTTTTTTCCGTTTCAAAATCATTATAACATTTAATTATTTTATAGATTAAAAAAATATAATAAATAAATAATAATAATTTTATCAAACTACTCGTGTAAATCATTGATTTATTCTAATTATCATAATCAAATTGAGTTGTTTTAGATTATTTTTTTTCAAATGCAACAATTAGTAAATGACATAAGAAATATTAATTAACCATTATTAGTGATGTAGAATGAATTTGAATTATTCCCGAGTTAGTGGAGGAATTGATTATTGGCCAAAACATTAAATAATAATATAAGTACACCGATTATTGTTTGTCATTTCATTCTGGATACTATGGACTATAATTAATGTGTCTGCGCCTACATGGCAATATTATGATGGCGTTCCCTCAAAAGGAAACACAACATTTACATGTGAAAAGTTTATTACATTAGTGCTCATAGCTTTTTTAAGGTAGAATCGTTTGGAAAATGTTACTAGTAGATATCTATAATACACAAACGCAAAGTTTGTGTCACTCGGGTAATTGTGTTTGATGGAAACTTATACATATCATGAAATTTGAGTTGAGACTTTTAATACATTCATTTTAGTTTGTATAATCAACTTATAGTATAAGCTCTACGTAAAAATCATTTTTGTGTCTCACTTGTAAATTAATTTTGAAGCCATGTTTCATAATGTACAAATAAATATTTGATTTTAGTAGTCTTACCTAAAAGGGTGCATTTGGAGTAGTAGTGGCTAAGAGATATAATAATTCAAATCCCGAATCTTAGAAGAAAAGTAAGAGATATAATCCAGAATCTTAAAATGAAAGTAGTAGTAGTAGTGTTGGTTGGTTTAATTGTAATCATTACCTAATTTAGTGGAGAAAAGCTGTATTGGGGAGGTTTGTGTGTCAATTATTTATAGAATTGATTCATTGAAGTTAGACTTGGATATAACTTGCTTAGAATATTCTTAAGCCATTATGATACAAAGTTACAAGTTTCTTTGTATATATGATTATTTAACCCTGTTTTAATATAGCCCCAATTTGTGCACATCATGTTATAATAAAGAGTTTAAGACAAAAAAGAAAGGACTAATCAAAATCTATATACACATCATCATGTTCAACACTACAAAATCAAATGAAAGCAACACTCATATTTCTGTCCCATATGTTAATTTGTAAGTAGAAAAAAAGTGTTTTTATTTATGAGTTTAATTAAAATTGCATTGAGAGTATAAAATATTTTATATTATAATTTCGTGTGTCTATTACTTTAAATAGGAGCGGAGCCAGATTTAGTTCATAGTAGGGTTTGATTGAAGAAAAAAAAAAGAATTGATCCAATAAACATTTAAATATAAAATTTTATACAAATTATATATAATTGTGTCTTTTAAACTGTTATTTATCATCCAAAATACATGAT
>JBBPBT010000152.1:8805011-8829789 GCA_037974875.1 Cicer bijugum | reverse complement strand
CTATTATAAAATAATAGTTTTGTTTATTTATCTATTTTTAATTTATTTGTCATTTATATTTTATAAATGATAGTCATTTTCACCGTAACACTATTAAAAAATTGTATGATTATTTTCATGAATTAGTGAGATATAATCTTAAATTAGTTATAAAATTAAGAATACAATCTTAATAAATACGTGACAAATAGAAAATTCAAATAAATATTTTTTATTTTAAATAATTTACACATGATTCAAAACTTTTACAGATATGATTTTTCAAGTTCGTGTTTATTATTAAATTAAAGTAAATTAGTAGTTTTTTAAATTGATACTATTATGATGAATATATATATTGATAATTGTTAAAAGATATTATAATAATTAAATTTTTTATAATTTTTTTTGTTCGTTGAAAGAACTAAAGTTCGTTATTTATGAAATATAAAGACAAAAATTAGTTAAAAAAAGAAATATATGAACTCAAAACAAAATATTAAATAAAAAATAAAAGAGGAAAATCATATTTAAGAAAAAACAGTCATTCAGCATACAATTATTGTGGTAGACCATCAACCTCTATTGCAAATAGTTATTGGGTACTGTATCCAAAGTGTAGAGTTTGTATTTTATTCATACCAAAATTATTGTAAGATGGAGGATCCAAAGCGTAGAGTTTGATATTTTATTCATTCCAAAATTATTGTAAAATGGAGGAGTAATTGAGTAAGGAGGGGTAAGGGTACAAACAAAGTTGGATTATTTTATAATTTTTTTAAAATATCATGTTAAATATTAAAGAAAAAATACTTAATTTTATTAACTTATTAAGTTATTAATATATTAAAATATATATTTAATTATTTTTTAAAAAATATTTAATGAAATATTATTATGGTAATCATAAATAAAAAAATAAATTCAAATATTTGACATTTAAATAAATGATTTAATAAATTAAAATTATGTTTTTCTAAAAACTTAAAAATTAATTATTCATAATTAATTTTTTAATAATTGTAAATCTAATTATTTTTATTTGTAATAATAATCAAAAGAAAGAAGTAGATTTTTAAATAGTTTAATAAATTATATCAACTTTCATAACTTTTAAGCTAAATTTTAAATAAAAACTTATGATTACGGCTTACTAAACTTGTACCATAAATTTTTTGATAAGCGATACTTAAATTTTATAAAATCTAATTGAGAGAGCATATTTCTACCTCAGATAGTTCATAAGTTTGATTTTAACTATTTCATTTAGATTGAGCATACTATTTAAATAAATAAATAAAAAAAATGAAATTCATTTACTTAATTTGTTTGTTAATTTTAATTAGTTAAAAAAATTGATGACAATAAAATAAATAAAATTATATTAATAAAAATATTAATTAATAATAAGTTGATATTATAAGTTCATAAATAATTTAAAGTAAAGAAAAATACTCATCTATCTCTTAACTTTGATTATCTTTTGACACATATTTAATCTCTATTGTCATTCATTAATTTAAAAAGAAAAAAAAAATTTAATACATTTTTTTATTTGTAAAAATAAAGAAAAGAAACATAATATACATATATAAATGAAACATTTAAAATAAGGGAAGGAGTATGAATTATGAATCTCATTAATAAAAGCTGCGCGGAATACAACTATTATTGCCAAAATTCTACAATAAAATAAGCGGTCTAAAACAATGCTACAATAGGGGGCTCAGCTATTTCATCATAAACTAATTGATTTTCGATATGCAATTAAAAGTTGGTGATATCCAACTTATGGCTGTTATTCTATTCAATTATTTAGTACAACGCAAATCAATAATTATTAATGTTGTCATAGTAATAAATGAAAATCAGTTGTGAAATGACGGATTCACCCTTCCCGGGAGAAGGACTGGTCTACATTCTGAACATCACAATTTCCCACACTTTATTGTAATAACACAATTGCCAACGAAATGGAGCCCACTTATAGGTACAAACGAACCAGAGAAGTATCAAACTTTGTTCAGCTACTTAATGCTCCTACTAGTACTGCATATTGTACAGCTCATTCAATTTTCAATTTTCAATTTCCTCACTCACTCATGCAAGTTTCGATCAATCCATTAATTACTAACAGTACTATACAAATTTTATAAAATAAAGTACTCTGCTCCAACGTTTTAAGATTAATGAATTATTGATTTTTTTTTTCACATAAATTATTTAAGTATTTTACATAAATAAAAATAATTTTTTTTAACAAAATTAAAAAAATATTATCAAGAAAAATTGATAATATAATTAAATTTACTTGTTTTATGTAAATTTATTTAATATTAACATTTTATATTTTAAAATAATTTAGTAGGGTTAATTAAGAGAATGTTTAAAAAAAATAATAAATTAAAAGAAATTTATATTTAAAAATAAATATTTTTTTAATAAATACTCATAAATAAACTAATAGTCTTGTTAATATGTATTATTAACAACTTATTAAAGAATTAAAAATTAAAATTTTGTATATAAAAAAAGTAATTTTAAAATTTTCAAAATATTAAAAACACAAATTTCAATATTTATTTTTATTATTTTTTAACAAGTGTTTGTATTTACCTTAAATCAAGGATATAGGGAGTATTAATACTAACACCAAATAAAAGATATAAATAATATTAATAAAAATATATTATTGAAAAAACTAATTACTATTGCTTGAAAAATTAAAATGCTTGATTCCTCTTGGACAAATTATTTTTGTTTATATATGAATTATTCATGGATGGTAGAAGGGAGAGAGTAGTGAAATAAGAGAGGAAAGAATAAGAATGGTAATAGTTGAGAGGGATATTTGTTTAGTAGAAAAAAGGAAAAGTGACGAAGATTAAGGCGAAAGGGATCAATGATGGTAAGGTGTAAGTAAGATGGAGATGGTTGTTTTTTCATCTCAACAACTTACCACAAGCTGTGTTGCATGGGTCGGTGGTGACCATAACGTGGGAAGAGGACACTGATGCCCAATTCCAAGACAAAAACCCGTTGACTTTGCAACTTACACAATGTTAATCCCAATGCACATAATTTCACTTTACCCGGATAATAATATTGCCAACTATGGGAAAAAAAGCCTTGTGTTTTTCTAGGTTTTAACCACACTTATGTTAATCCCAATGCACATAACCACACCACCCTAATTTTGCTTCCGAGTAGGACTCGTCGATATGTTATCAAACTCTCAAATAATTATTATTATATAAATAAAATTGTAAGTGGTTCAAACGAATTAATTTAAAATTTGTTTTTATATAGATAGTCTTTATTGAATAATAAGGTATATTATTTGTAATTTTGCAAAGAAAACTTAGAAATTAAAGTCCAATAATTAGTAAAAAATAATTTATAATTTTAAAAAACAATATTAAAATTTATTAAGTGTTGAGTATACATTTTTTAAAATTATTTTTTATGTTTGATTATTTGAAATATGTAAAAACTTAATTTTAAAAAATTTTCATACAAGTAGTGGTGGTTATAACATATAATATCATGAGTTATTTAAAAATTAAATAATTCAAGTCAATTATTGTTGATCAAATAAAATGTAATAGTTACAAAGATTTGTAACCGTTATAAACATTACAATATCTAACAAAATTCAATAACGCACGCAACTTTTATTTTATGTATATATTTTTTTAGCTTATTCAAATATCAACTTATGTTTTAGAAAAACCACAAAATATCACCATCTATTCGAAGAGACAAAATACTATTATATTACACGTTCTTTAGGTCAACCATTCAATCGAAATATCTTTGTTAATTACTTTTACTATTATTCTCTTCTAAAAAATCTAAATACAATAAGTTGAAAGAAACTCTGTCAAATTTATCCATATAATAATGTGGCCGGCCTATGGGTGAAGTGTAGAATTAGGAAGCAATCCGAGAGGGTTTTTTTCGTTGGGGTGGTCTTTTTGGGGGTCTCAAAACGGAAATATAGAAAAAAAAATAGACCTAGGTCAAGACATAGATAAATAGATGGTAGGGAACTGAAATAGAAAAAAGGAAAAGAGAAACATGAAAAGGATCTCTGAATCTAATCCATTTCTCCTCACCCTCTTTCTCTAACCAACTTCCATGCCCATAAACCATTATATCATCATCCACCCTTCATACACAAAATTTCTCAACAAATTCAAAATCAGATAAACAAAACCCCTTTGAAGTCACCCAAGAGTACAGTGAAAATGGTTAATGTGTGGAGAAAAGCATTCTGTACATCTATTTCCAGAGACAAAAATAGGGAATCAAAAGTAGTAGTAACGGAGAAAAAACAACATTGCGATAACTCCTCAACCAATCAAAGTCCAAGAATAAGTTCTAAGTTTGGTTTTTTTTCCAATCCATCAACACCACGTTGTCAATCTCAACCTTCATCAACCGGTTCCACTACTCTTCGTTGCAGAACCTCCGTTGCAACAACAACAACCACTTATTCTGTTCCAAATAGTCCAAAACTCCAATGCAGTAGTAACACCAAAACTCCTAAATCATTCTCTTCACCTAACTCACCATCGAGTTTCTCATTTCTCAAATCCACTTTACGCTTATCCAAAGTAAGCATAACATAATTATTTCCCAAATCATATCAATTATCAATCGTACTTTATAATTTTAATACTAATAATAATAATAATTTATTTATTTATTTTTTGTGTGCAGAGTCGATGTGGAATATGTATGCAGAGTGTGAAGAGTGGAAAAGGAACTGCAATTTTTACAGCGGAATGCTCTCACACTTTTCACTTTCCTTGCATATCGACGCACGTGACGAAGAATCCAATACACGTGTGTCCTGTTTGTGGTACAAACTGGAAGGAACTTCCGGTGCTTGCAATCAACAACGAGAAGAAGAACAACAACAACAAAATTTTAGAGGAAAACAGAGAAGCGAGGAATTTCAAAGTTTACAACGATGACGAACCTCTCATGTCACCAACTTCACTATCTCGTTTCAATCCTATTCCTGAATCGGAAAACGAAACGGAAGATGAAGATGATGAAAAAATTGAGTTTCAAGGGTTTAATGTGAATCCTGTTGTTAATGTTTCGTCTTCGCCGGTGATTAGGAGGAATATTGAGGTGTGTTTGTTACCGGAAACTGCTGTCGTTTCTGCTAATAGAAACTACGAGAGTTATGTTGTTGTTTTGAAGTTGAAGCCTCCGCCGGTGTTGTCACAGAAAATTGCGCGGCGAGCTCCAGTGGATGTTGTTATTGTTCTTGACGTCGGTGGAGCTATGTCAGGGCAAAAGCTTCGTCTGATGAAAAACTCCATGCGATTAGTTATCTCTTCCATGAATCCTACCGATCGTCTCTCAATAGTGGCATTCTCCGGCGGCTCCAAGAGACTGTTACCGCTCCGGAGAATGACCGGTGGTGGTCAGAGATCTGCGCGCCGCATCGTGGAAGCGCTCGCCGCGATTGACCAATCAAGAGAAGGCGTTTCGGCGAAGAACGACGCTGTGAAGAAAGCGGCGAAGGTCCTAGAAGATCGCCGCGAGAAGAATTCCATCGCCTGCATCATTGTTCTCTCCGATATCATTGACTCACGCGCCGTCAACGCGTCATTTCAAAAACCCTCTATGGTCTCATCCACGCGCTTTTCTAACCTCGACGTTCCAGTACACGCAGTGCGTTTTCCTAATTCAGGCGAGTGTTTCAACGCGCTTCCAGACGTGACGCTTGCGAAATGCATAAGTAATTTGTTAAACGTGGTGGCTCAGGACGTTACGATTCAGTTAGGTGTTGTTTCACGCTCGCGTCCAGTGGAGATCGCTGCAGTGTACTCACTCGCGGGTCGCCCCACCCCACTCGAACCGGGTTCAATTACAATAACCGATTTGTACGCTGAAGAAGAGAAAGAATTAATAATGGAGCTAAAAGTACCAGCCGTTTCAGCTGGGTCCCACCACGTTCTAACCGTACTATGTTCTTACCGTGACCCCCTCACTCGTGAGATTTTGAATCCTATTGAACAAGCAATGCTGATTCCTCGTCCCCACACCGTACGATCCTCGTCTGAAAAGATCGAAAGGTTGAGAAACCTTCACGTCACTATACGAGCCGTAGCTGAATCTAACCGCCTCGCTGAGCATGGTGACCTCTCTGGAGCTCATCATTTACTTTCTTCGGCTCGAGCTCTTCTCTTGCAGTCTACTAAACCTGTTGAGGAGGAGTTTTTGCGCTGGCTTGAAGCCGAGCTTCAGCGACGCAGGCAGATCCAACAGTTGCAGAGTCAAAGACAGAGAAATACTAACAGTCGTGTTGAGGAGAAATTGGAGCCGCTTACGCCGACTTCGGCTTGGAGAGCCGCTGAGAGGCTTGCTAAAGTGGCTATCATGAGAAAGTCTATGAATAGAGTTAGTGATTTACACGGCTTTGAAAATGCAAGATTTTAGAGTTAGAAGAAACTAATTGTAATTGTTATTTTTAATTTTTTTTCTATATATAATCTTGTGCATAGGTAAAAGTATTATGAATAGAAAATTTTATGGCATAGATTATTATCTTTGTGCATAGCTGAAAACATTAATTGTTCAAATACATAATCTTTAGCCTTATTTGGAAACAAACACACGCGAGTCTTTCTCACATTTCAGGGTTGATCTTTAGCCTTTTAGTTTCGCTACTGTTTTGAGATATTAAAAAATCTCACATTATTCATAAAAATTGAGATTAATGATTGTTTATATAAGCAAATATTTTTTTATAAACGACAAAATTATTAAGACTGATTCAAGATCTAACATAAAAATAACTCAAAAAGGAGTGAATTTTAGAATTTAAAATAACACAGGCCACTCTTGTGTGATAATAGCGACAAGAGGTAACAGACGTTGAGGCCCTTTTTCTGTATAGGATTTAGGAAAGGAAGCGATAATGAGTGATGGCACAGAGTGATCCCACATGAATTTGATTGGGCACTGAGGCCTTGTTTCTTCTGTTTTGTCCTTTAACTCATTCCTCTTTTTATTTTCGATAATCCCAAACTTTTTTTATTCAATTCATTCATGTCAATCCAAAGAGTATTATTCTCTTCAGGAATAGATATATTAAATTCAGAATACTAAGGTGCTTGCTTTTCTTCTTTCTCATAAAAATAATATCAATTAATAATAGCTGCTGTTCCATAGTCTAAATCAACAGAATGTGAATAAAAAAAAATTGTTTGATTAAACAGTATTTTTTTTATGTTTGCAGAAGCTATTAATTATTCTTCTGTTTGGTTAGTGAAGATGACGGTTGGATTGGTTCAGTTTTTGTTAGTTTAATTCGACATTAATTTTAATCATGCTTTTAAGAATTTAGGATGGAGGGGGCTATTATTTTTTTCTTCTTTCTTTCTAATCTTATCCTAAGACAATACATGTGAAATTTCTGTTCACTTATATGGCATTGCATCAAATATTATCTTATCATACGATTAAGATTACATGTCAGTGAAGAGGTTGTCTAGATTTACTATAGTGTTCTATCTAGTGGGGTTGTGATTCCATGGTGCCAAACAAAACTGCCAAATTGCAAATTTATGTTGGAAAAGTAAGATTATGCCAAAAAGAACTTCCAAAATGCTAAGTTATTATACTGACAAGAAGTGTGCCAAAAACTACCCCACTAATGTTGAATCCAACGAGGATATTCACTTTTATTTTTTAAACGCATATTTTTTTTTAATGTTTAATGTATTTTGTTAAAATTAATCATAGAAAATATCATGATTTTGATGGATCTATTTGATATTAAAT
The DNA here is from genome assembly GCA_037974875.1 of Cicer bijugum. Taxonomy (NCBI): domain Eukaryota; kingdom Viridiplantae; phylum Streptophyta; class Magnoliopsida; order Fabales; family Fabaceae; genus Cicer; species Cicer bijugum. The sequence continues at coordinate 8,822,001 of JBBPBT010000152.1, read as the reverse complement.
ATAATCTTATTTTCGAAATAATGATTAAATAAGAATTATTAGATTTTGATAGAGATTTATTTATTTCTAATGATTCTTACATAGATAACATCCATAGAGGATGAAATTCCTTATGCAAAATTGCAAATAAATTATATGATAATTTGAATTAATCTCACATAACTTTCAATGGAAAGGCTCACACAAAGATGGCAAAAGTATATACATAGTATAATAACAAACAAATTGTGAGATGGTGCGTCAAATCATTAATTCTAATGTCTTAGCCATGTTGTCGGTAACAAATTTATGTTGGCGAACTCATATGAAGGATGATTTGAAAAAAAAACAGTAAACATTTTGATTGCATTTTAAAAATTTGTATACATTTTAATTGCATCTAGAATATAGGTGGATGTGTTAATTATGGTACAATTAAAATTATTTATCAATCAACGGCTATGATCTTGTGTTATTTTAATTGGACATTTATTTATTTAAAAAAGATAAGAGTCCACCTTATGAACCATGTTTCTGGAAAAGGGTGAAGCTGCATGGGCTCAATAATTTGAGCACTGAATTTTTAATTAGAAAACGATAATTAACACATTGTGCAATTATTTCTGCACGCTTTTAACCTTAGTATTGAGCAAGTTACTTACTAGTGGTAAAAAAAGAATTGTACCTAAGCATCAACATCCTTATCTTAAACCAAGACATTATTCACCTTTATGTCATGACCCTGCTCAACATTCCCATCATTAGTTATGGCATCCCAATGCTAACAATTTACTGGTTCTAACTAATATAAACAATTTAAAATAAAAAAGAACCTAATTCTCGTGATACAACAAAGTAAATTTATTATTTTACTAACTTTGAATAAAATAATGTTACTATATAAGTTCTCTTCATTGGTATATATTACTATTTATTTATATACAAATAAATAAGTAATTTGATCATCTGTAAATATTAATCAAATTAGTAACTGAATGTAATAAAAAAAAATCTTTGAATATTGACAAATACTAGTTTACATTTTTGAAATTGTAATATTATTATTAAGATTTTCATTTTTTTTTAAATTATTAGATATTATAACAAGACATATAATTTCACTGAAATTTGATTGATTTATAAAATTTTGTTATATACAATTCTATAATTTATATTGTGATGATATAAAATGCGAAATAAACAAAGAATGATAACACATTTAATTAATATATTATAATATAATTTTTAATAACAATTTTTTCTAATTAAACTCCAATAATATATAAATTTTTTTATAATAATTATTTTAACTGACATTTTAAAATCTCAATAATATATCTATTAATTTATAAATTTAAAGACTAATTTATCCAACTATCAAATTGTTTATTTATCTATAAACAATAACATAAAAATTAAGATTTAGATAACGATTCTAGCTATTGCATTAATCAATCAAACCACGGTAAAATATTATAATCTGTTTTTGATATTATTAAACAATTAAATTAAAATCAATTAAGCTTTTATTAGTATATTTTTCTTAGGAGTTAGGAATAGTACTAGTGACTTGACACCATTCTCTATGTCACAAATTCGTGAAAGCTAGAGAACATATATTTAGCAAGATATGGATCCTATATCAGTATCTGCGTGAATATAGAGAAAAGGGATATTGAGAAATTGACAATTAACTTTTTAAGCTATGGAGAGGTCCCTCCCAATGAATGGTCACAATTTTAATCTTTTGGCTGGACCAGAGGCCGTTTCTTTTTTTCACTTTATTTTTTTTTTATAAAAGAATGATACTCTAATTTTAAATAAAGCAAATTTTTGTATTTTTTTTTAAATTTTAAAAAAAATTATATTTTCCCATTCCAATATCATTATCTAAATTTAAATCTACAATCTATAAATTTAAAATATATACTTTTTTATTATTAAAACAACCATCGAAATTTCTTTCTCTTTCACTTTTGGGAACATTGAGGAATTTTCCATAATTTGCGCCCACTTTCAGAACCCTTTTAGGTGGTGCTCAATAGTGTAAATTCCAATAATTAAGACACATTCTTTTTAGCTTCTACATCTAAATTAAGCATAAACGTATTCTCACGAGGATGGTCCCTATAAAGAACAATTGTTGGCATATAATAGGTTGTTTCTTGATGCAAATAATCGAACTTGGTCTTACTTTTTGTTGACAGAAATCATGTTCAGCCCTCCTGATCTAAAAACAAGTTAAGTGAACTTAGCTTAAGTTTGCATCGACGAAATGCTTGTAAATTTTCAAGAGGAGATTTTACATACAGTTATTTGTTACAACTTAAACCACATTTTTCATGAATTCTCCATTTTGAATTTTGAGCTTATAGAATTTTGTCTTTAATAAAAAGACGAATGTTTATAAATTTTAACTAGAAATATAAAATTTGTAAAAAAAAAATTATTATTACTAAATTACTCTACAATTTAATATTATTAGTAAAACATTAAATATATATATATATATATTATAGATATATTTATTTTTATGAACTAATTTTTTTTTGAATAATCATGATTTTTTCATGTCATAATTAAGTTATACCCATGAAAGATATATAGTTTAGATCGCTACAAAGCGCATCAATATTCCAGATTCAAGTTACCATTTTGAGGAGTTCTCTGCATTGGATCACAATCAAGATCTCACAGTTTTATAAATTTATACCTCTCTTATTATAAGCTTTCATTGTTTTTGTTTTACTCTTATTAAGAAAAGTTGATAGAGAATGTAATATGTTCATTTTATGTGTTAATAATCCTAAAATAATATATGTATATGATTATATTAAACTTTACTTTTATATTACACGATACATTAGTAGTATTCCAAAATAAATGCACGTAATTAATTAAGAAAATATTAATATTTAAAGACAAATTCTATTCAAAAAGGTGTTTATAATTAAAGAAAGAGATAATACTACTTTTGATGTAAGACTATTTTAATGTAACGAAATGTATAGAAATAATAGATGAGAGCATGAGGGACTACTTGACTGTGATTTCATATGATATTTATTATTGTAAGATCTATTTCAAGTTTCATGCGTCATCCACTATGGTGACTATACATAATTTGGACGCTCAAACAATGTAATTTGAGAGTTTCTCCTACCACCCTCTCTTATATTTTTAAACCCTCTAATTTTCAATTATTTTTCTAATTTTAATCTCCATTGAATTAATGATTCCAAACTCGATTTGTCCGGAATGAATTTGGAGGTGTGAATAATATTAACTTGTAATTTTTTAGAATATTTTAGACTTTTAGAATAGTCAAGCTAGAAGTATAAAATGTGAATTTAATTTTTTTTAAAACATCTAAACTAATTTAGAGGTGTAATAAATTCTAAAAAAATTTAAAGTAGTATTTATGTCTCCGGATTATTCAATTTAAATAATATCTAATTGAATTAGTTAGTCCAAAGAAAGTTAAAATCAACAAAATAAAATAAATTTTAGGAGGCTTTTGAGAATGTGTAGGAGTTAGAAGAGGAATTTCCATATAATTTTCAGTTTGCCAGGCCCAGTCCATGATAGTTTCTGTCAAGCCCAATGTATGTTTTGGATTTCAAACACAATCCTAGACACATTGTACTTTTGATTTATTTTTTAAAAAAAGACATTGTATTTTCAACCAAACTTGCGGTTGGGTATTTCATTTTCGGATTTATCTTTTAACCTTTATGGTAGAGTTTGGTTATTACATAATTGACACTTGACAGCCTAAAAAAAGAGCTGTCCTCTCGTTGCAGTCAAATATATAGTCAAGCGACGTGGCTTCACAAAAACTAATGCCATTTAGTGGGAAAATATTTTATATTTTATTTTAAAAATTGTGATAATTTTATTTCTTAATAAGAAATTATAAAATTTCTAAATTTTTAGAAATATTAAAAATAGTAAAAATATTGTTTTTATTATTTTTGATAATATATATTTATAGACTAACATTTGATTTATCTCTAAGATAATGATTTATTTTTAAAATATTTTATTAAGTTAAAATGAACCCATATTTTTTTAAATGAAAACATAGTACTTTCACTAAGTTAATGAGATCTAAGTGTATTTAATTTTATAATAAAGAGAGTTAAAAATAATTTCATATACATAAAAATAATTTTTGATATATTTATGTGATTCAATTATAATTGATTTTATTTCTTAAATTGAAAATAAGAGTTATTTAAGTGAAATAAATATGACAAAAGTTGGATTGGAAAGAAAGTGTCGTACAAGATTTCTTTGGCAATAAGAGGGTTTGAATGGGAAGCTTTGAGTTTCAAGATATTATGTTGAAGACCCCATTGGAGAAGAGTTTATCACAATGTATAGAATTGGAAAGCAATTTGTTGCTTTGCAAGGATGACGTATCGGTCATTAAGTTCTAGTTTAATTGACAAATATTGATATTGTTAGGATGAAGGTTTTATCTTAAATTTGAAGGTTTCACAAGATCTTTTTAACTTTTTTTTATTAAACTTTTATTATTATGCCTCCTATCAAAATAATTTTTTTAAAATTTCCATCTATTATTTCATGGGGCTTAAGGGAGGGGGCTCTGTGGGCCTATAAGCCCCCAATATTTTGTTAATTTTAGATTTTTTTTCTTAAAAAAAGATTTATCCAAAAAAAATTGAAAACTTGTTATCGAAAAAAAATCAGAAAATTTTATAGAAAAAATCAAAAACTTTTTATAGTAAAAAATCAAAAAAATTTATAGAAAAAAAAATTATTAGTGAAAAAATTGAAAAACTTTATTTATAAAATAAAAATCAATTTTTTTAAAAAAAGTGGGCCTATAGACCCACTAAGCCAACAAAATTTTAAAGGGCTTTTAATTTAAAGGGTCTTGTTTTTTTGGACTTTTAAATTATTAATTTTTTTTGACCCCTCCAAAATATGAGTTAAAATCAATAATCAGGGAGTCTGTTAAATTGTGAGCTCTAATAACAACCGGTAATTTCATAAATAAATAACATATTAATAAATATGGAATTAGATTTAAATGTTGATAGTTTTAACTATTATAAAAATATTTTATAAAAGTCTGGTCATTTGTGACTACTAATGACTACTTTTTATTTCCATTGATTGGGTTTGACAAGCCCTTCTAATAGATCAATGAGAAAAGGCCCACACAGTAGCCCATAAACAATAGATTTTAGAGAATTGTACCAGACACCCCCTCAATTGTACCTGCCACTTCCCCAGTATTTTTTAAAGACCATTATACCCTCTGTAAAAAAGTATAAAACCAAAATAAAATTACAATTTTGGATTTAGACCCCACTTTCGAAAATTTAGAAAAATAAATGTAGGATTTGAAAGTTTCAAAGTCTCGAAACGCATTTCAGTAAGTTTCTCGAAACTTTTGTTTTTTTAAAATCTTCGAAATGTAATTTCTTTCAAAAAATACACAATTTCGAAAGTTTAGTTGCATTTGAAAGTTTCGAAGTAAAACATAAACTCGAATATTTGGCCTTGTACTAAACTTTCGAAGAAAAACTATGACTCGAAAATTTGACCTTGAACTAAAGTTTCGAAAGGCATATTTGGCCTTGCACTAAAGTTTCGAAAGTTTGGCCTTGCAGTAAAGTTTCGAAGCCTCGAATATTTGGCATTGCACTAAACTTTCGAAATGAAATAGGTGCTTCAAAAGTTTCTTTGTTTCATAAAGTTTCGAATTTGCCTTGCAGTAAAGTTTCGAAGCCTCGAATATTGGGCATTGCACTAAACTTTCGAAATGAAATATGTGCTTTGAAAGTTTCTTTTTTTCACAAAGTTTCGAAATTATTGTTCGAATGTTTAAAATTTTCGAAAATCATTTTCGAATATTTGTAATAATTGAAATTTTCGATTTTTTTTAAGTCAATATTATGTTATAAGTTAATATTATGTTATAAGTCAATATTATATTAAATTCATGTTATAAGTCAATATTTATGTTATAATATTATTTTTAATTAAATTTGTTACTAATTTTGGAATTAGGTATGAGTAGAGTTGATGTTTCTGCTTCAAAAAATGTAATAGATTCTACAGAAAAATTCATCACTGATCTGGTATTATTATTACTACTGATGATTCATCACTGATTAAATTTTCATTATAGCGATATAGTTAATGTTTTATTTGAAACGTATTTTGTAGGTATTTTCTTCTCGAGAAGATGTATTTGAATGGGCAAAAACTATTGGAATACAAAATGGAATTTTAATTGTTACCATTCGATCAGATAAAGCAACCGGAATTAGGGGAAGAAAAGACAAATTAATTTTGGGATGCGAAAGAGGTGGAAGATATAAATCAGAATCAAAATCATCAGTAACTTGCTCTCATAAGGAAAATTAGTGTTCGTTGTGGGACACACAATCATGAATTACTTGATATTGTAACCGGTGATTCTTATTTGGGGCGTTTAGATGAAGAAGAGAGGAAACTATATTAGTTAGAAACTATAATTTATAATACAAATTCCCTCATTATATAAAATTGATGTTTAATTACTTACAAGTCTTTGCTCTAGACGTGCATATCCCATACATGATTTTTTGTATGGGTGCATCAGATTACTTGCCCTCTCGCGATTTGCCTTAATAATATTCTATATAAAAAAATAGCAATTATGTAAAAATTTAAAATACGCTACGAATATGAATAATAAAACACACAAATGCTAATAAATTAATCACTTACGACAAACGCGGGGTTATAATGTTTGGAAACAAATGCTTTCCATTCATCATTTGATATATAATGTTGATATATTTTTGGAGGTTCAGCAGTTGTGTTTCCTTCTCTAGCTTTTAGATAGAAATTTGAGAGATGCGATCTAAATCCCCGATGGATTTTCCCAGCAACTCTCAAAACGTAACTCTTTCGTCCCTCATCAAGGACAAAAGTCGTCTGCAATGAAAAAAATTATAAGTAAAGTATTTCAATGAAAAAAATTATAAATGACAAACGATTGGATTAAAAAATTTACTTGAATGTCATTCCATATTATATCTTTGGCATCCTTCAACGCCTTATCTCTCCAATCGTCAATCATTATTGGGATATTTTGACGAACAACAGCCCCAATATAGCTTACAAACATAGAGCTATTGGGGTCAATTGCCTGACCACTCTCATTCCAGCCAACCTAATAAACTCATATAGTAAGTACATGCTATTAAAAAAAGATAAAAAATACACAGCAAACATAGTATAGTATAGTATAGTATAACCTCAAACTTGGTGTCATTGCTCCTTGCTTTAATCACGTTTTGCATTATAGTTGCACCACGTTTGACTTCATTTTCATAAGTCTTAGTGGTGCCAACTTCTTCATTTTGACATTCTAAATCTTTGTTTGTATCCATTTAACTACAACAAGTTCAACATGCAGTTTAGTATAACATCAACAAGCTCAACATGCATCATGCATTATTCTAAACAAGCTCAACATATATCAGTATATATATTTTAAACAAGCTCAACATGCATTTTAATGATTACAAAAAATTAATAACATCAATACCTGAATAATGGTTCGAAGAAAGATGAAATGCAAAGAAAAGAGCGAACACAGAAAGTTCACAATAATAAGGTTCACAGAAAAACGGTTTGAAGAAATACGTAATGAGGGTTACGTATTTCAATGAAAATATAAGGTTTGAAATGATCTTGGATGGAAATAAGGTTCGAAATGAAGGAGATGATCGTGGAAATACAGTTCGTAATGGAAGGGATTATAGGGTTTGCAAAAGAAGAGAAGAACGATGAAGGTTGAGATGATAGTGTTGTTTACGTAATGAAGAGGAAACTGAAGCAGTTACTGTTATATATATAACCCTTTTACAGCACTTTTTCGAAGAGCGCTCTAAAAGGCATAGGCCTTTTACAACACTTGTTAAAAAAACGCTCTAAAAGGCGTCCTTATTTAATTTTTTAAAAGGCTCTTTTACAGGGCTTTTCCAAAATAAGTGATGTAAAAGACCTCATTGATTGAAAATGTTATATAATGTTTTTTTAAAGCCTTTTACAGCGTCTGTTCAAATACGCGCTGTAAAAGGTCTCTTTATTTTATTTTTAAAAGAGTCTTTTACAGCGCTTATTTGAACAAGCGCTGTAATAGACCTCCTTGTTTTATTATGTTATATGAATGTTTTTTTTAACAGTCTTTCACAACGCTTTTTTAAAAGAGCGCTGTAAAATGCCTTATTGTTTTTTTATGTTATTTTTGTGTTTTGTTATGTTATTTTTTAAACTCTTCCTCTTCACCAAACTCCTTTTATGCATCTTCTTCACAAACATCAAAGCTTACTCCTTTTATGCTGAACCTCCAAACAATTCAATCTCCACCTCAACACCCTTTTTATCTCTTTACATTCCCTTTCATTCTGAAATCGAAACTTGGTCTTCAGGTTCATTGCCATGTTGCGAAAAATGGATTTGAGTCTGATTTTTTTGTTAACAATGTGTTTTTGTTAAAGAGTCTGTTAACAATGTGTTTTTGCGGAAAAATGCGTACAAGGTGTTTGAAGAAAATCATGTTAGATAAGGTCATGTTAGGTGTCTAATGAATGTTATTTTTAAAACCTTTTACAGCGCTTGTTAAAAAAGCGCTCTAAAAGGCGTCCTTATTTAATTTTTTAAAAGGCTCTTTTACAACGTTTTTCCCAATAAGCGCTGTAAAAGGTCTCCATCAGACACCAAATATAACCTTTTTTTTTTTACTTTATTAGGTACATTTATTTTATTCTTTAAAATATAACTTTAATTAATATTAGTTACTCTTGAGCGTTAACCCCTAGAATTCACACTTGGAAGACATCGGTTCGAATCTGAATTAAATGAACTTCGTAAATGTAAGCGCTTTTAAAAGGTTCTTTTACAAGAGTCTTTTACAGCGCTTTTTAATGTAAGTGCTGTAAAATGTATCTTTATTTAATTTTTAAAAGGACCTTTTACAGCGCTTGTTAAAAAGAGCACTATAAAATGTCTCTTTATTTTATTTTTAAAAGGGCCTTGTACAACGCTTTTTTTAAAAAGCGCTGTAAAAGGCCTCAGTATGTTATTTTTGTGTTTGTTTTATTTGGGTTCAATATTGGATGACTGTAACTCAGACATTTATTCCAATCGATTTGCCAATAAGTCAGATTACATGCATAGTTCTTAAGAATTGAAATTGTCCAAATTTACATAAACATGCACTTCACCAAAGACCCTTATCCCCCACCCCTCATCAAAATAAAGACTCATCAACCAAACTATCCAAAAGCCAAAAACTTAAGCCCTAATTGAATCACTGGTTATGCTTTCCTTCTTAGATAACAACTAGCCTGGTAGGTTCTTCAATCACTTCTCAAGATGCTTCCTAGCAAAGCAACCTCTCATGCTCCTGCACTTATAATATTCCCTAAAATAATATCCCCTAAAGAAACAATTGAAACACACCTATAACATTTAAAATATTGTTTTAATATGGATAACAATTACAATTGTATTTGATTGTAAAGGCAATTCAAATCAATTAAGAAATTGTTCCTGCTAGATCACAATGATTCAATTATGCCATATTTGAGGCGAATAAACTCAACTTCCACAAAGGCTTATGCTTCCAAAAGCTTCTGATATGAAATCTGTTGCTAATCTGCCATATTAGTATAAAACACTCAAATCAAATTACATGCATATTTATCACAATAATTCAAATTACATGCATATTTATCACAATAATTCAGATTACATGCATGGCTTATATAAAACAATTAAACATGTACATTAAGATGCCCTTCTTCTTTTCTTGGTGGGGTTCACATTTGTTTGTCCATTTACAATACGAAACGATGGATTAATCCAAATTCCCTCATCATGATCATCTCTAAGATATAAACCATCATCAGTTGAATCAATTTCATGTGGTTGTTGTGATGTTGCAAATAAAAGATCATTACCAACATCTTCATCATTATTGTTATCATCACTTATTTTATTGGTCGATAGGACAACAGACCATTTATCATCAGAAGGATCAGTGACATAAAACACTTATTGAGCTTGCGACGCTAAAATAAAAGGCTCGTCTTTGTATCTCACCCTATTAAAATCCACAAGCAAGAATTCTGACTCATCAATTCGAACGCCATTATTATTATCGACCCACTTGCAACCAAATATGGGAACACGAAACATTGTGTAGTCTAACTCCCATATGCGCTCGATAACCCCAAAATATGATAGATTTGCATATATTGGGCTTTTTGTCTTTTGCACTAGAGACATGCATCGCTTCAGCTACGAGAATGACTCCATTATTTTGAATAGTGGTCTAATTATCTTGTTCTTTGGTATAAAACGTGTAGCCGTTAATAACATAACCAGTGTAAGAAAAGACAAGTAAGCTCGGACCATTTGCTAGCCACCTCAATCTCTGTGAAATTGATTCGGGGTCTATATCAAATTTTGACTTTATGTGATTTTTTAACCATGTTTTAAAACTTCGATTATGCTCTCGAGTTATCCAATTTTGATTCCTATTCATGTTCAAAAGAGATAACAGATCCATGTGTATTGTAACATATGGTTGAACCTCATCATCATTGTGCAGAACATACAATTGTGCCTGCTCCCATTCTGTCCTTGATATAGTCATCAGTCTCCTTCCAATTATCCCTTCTCCTGATATTCTTCCCGAATAACGAGACATGGGAAGCCCTATGGATTTAACATTGGACAGATATTCAGTACAAAATTCAGCAGCCTCTTCAACAATGTATCGTTCAGCAATACAATCTTCTGGTCGACTTCTACTTTTTACGTACCCTTTTGATATTTCATATATCGTTCTATCGGATACATCCATCTCATATAAGCTGGCCCACAAAGTTGTGTCTCCCTAACCAGATGAATAGTAAGGTGAACCATTATATCAAAAAATGATGATGGGAAATACATTTCAAGCTCGCACAAAGTAACAACAATTTCCCTCTGCAATGTCGGTAATTTCTGAAGGTCGATCACTTTACTACAAATTTCCCTGAAGAAGAAACATAATCTAGTCAAGACTAGTCGAACTTTTTCAGGTAAAATGGAACGTATACCTATTGGTAGCAAATGCTCCATTAGAATATGACAATCATGGGTCTTCAAACCTTTTAACTTGAGGTCTTTCATACAAACCAAATTTCTAATGTTCGAAGAATATCCTTCTGGAACTTTAACTTCGTGTAGAAATTTACATAAAACAATTTTTTCCTTTCTAGATAGAGTATGAGCAGCTGGAGGTAGATATGTGCGATTTCCACTAGAAGAATTTTGCCTTTTTAAGTCGGTTAAAATGCATATTTTAAGTCGGTTTCGTGTCCGAGTTAACAGCAAACGACTTAAAAAATATGGTATTTTTTAACTCGTTTCATGAACCGACTTAATAGAGTTTCATCATATTAAGTCGATTCAGCTTAACCGACTTAAATATCGTAAATTCAGTACAATACATCATCTTTTTAAGTCGGATATTTTGACCAACTGACTTAATTGATATAATTAAAATAATATATATATATATATATTTTTATATAAATTTCTCATTTTGTTTTCATGCTATTAATTTATGCAATATTTCGTATTAAATTTCAAATAAGAGTTTTGGACTTACAATCATAATTTTATATAACCATCTAATAATCAAAATATACAATATCACAATATCTCATATTTATACAAAAAAAAATAAAAAAAGTACAAATAAAATGTATCCCATTTCCGACTAATCTTAGACGGAAAAAAAATAATTAAATATCCATTAACAAAATTACAAAGTCACAATATAGCAATATTCAATAGACATATATTAGTATCGTCATTTTCTTCAATTAATTTCAAAATAAAATCCACACGATGTTTTTGAACTTATTCATTTTGATCTGGGCTCGAGTCATCAAATATCTGGAAGAAAAAAAGGGCACATAAGTTATCCATACTTGTGCGTATTTATCTCATTTGTTACAAATAACTACTAATGTAAAATAAAAAATAATTAGAAAAAAAAATGAATTTGACATATATTTTTTTTCCTTGAAATAATACGATATTATTTAAATGCACGTATACTGATAATTTTATCAACGTCACAAATTATATATCAACAATATAATTATAAAAAATTATTCATATAAATTTATTAATCAATAAATTGAACAACCATATTTGAAAGGGTGGCGATGAAACGCGGTTGAGAAGGTGACAATGAAATTGGCGTGAAGAAGTGAACGTCAACCAACCATGGAGTTGGTTATAGATGTGGAATGGAGTTGGGCGATAGATGTGTAATGCAGTAAATGCAAGAATATAAAATATTTATAATAGAACAGTTAATAAGGTGGAAGCTAAAACGTTGGATGTAGTTAACTGAAAGATAAAATACTAAGTGATTCTTTACCTTCCCTTTAAATCATATACATTGTATTTTGCTTAAATCGGTTATTAATATAACCGCATTAAACCAGTTTTAAATATTTACAAAATTGTCACCGCCTCATTTTGTTAAGTCGTTTATAAGCCACAAAGTATGTATTAAGTCGATTTTCAATATAACCGTGTTAACCATGTTTCACATATTTACAAAATTGCCACCGCCTCAAATTGTTAACTCGTTTATACCGTAAACCGATTTAAATATACCTTCGCCTCATTTGTTAAGTCTGGTGGCAGACAAACGACTTAAATGTACCGTATTAAAAGCCCAATTTTGTATTAGTGTTCCTTTCTTTATTGGAGCCAATTAATTTCTTATTCCCATATCGACCAAGTCCAATCTTGCGTTGATGCCATCTTTAGACTTTCCTGGAACATTGAGTAACGTACCAATAACACTATCAAATACATTTTTTTCAATATGCATCACATCGAGGAAATGTCTTATATACAATGACTTCCAATATGGCAATTCAAAGAAAATTGACTTTTTCTTCCACCTAGTTTTGACCAGCTCTCCCGCAAAAGGTTTGCCAAATTTATTGCTCAAACCTTGTACTTTTTCAAGTATTTGATATCCAGTCGGTGCTAAAAGAGCTTTACCTTCCTCTGATTTTCCATTAAATGCATTTCTCCACCCACGATACTGATGACTATAAGGTAAAAATCTACGATATCCAAGAAACACATTCTTCTTACAATGTTTCAACCGCATCCAATTTGTACTCTTTTCACATATAGGACATGCACACTGACCTTTATTGCTATATCCTGATAAATTATCATATGTTGGAAAATCATTAATTATGCCGAACAACATAGCCCTCAAATTGAAACATTCATTCTTATACCCATCATAAACTTCCACACCTGTCTCCCACATACGTTTTAAATCTTCGATTAGAGGAGTCAAGTATACGTCGATATCATTCCCCGGTTGTTTGGGTCCAGAAATTAACAGAGACAACATCATAAATTTACGCTTCATACGTAACCATGGAGGTAAGTTATATATTACCAAAATCACAGGCCACGTGCTGTGTGAGATGCTTTGAAGACCATGTGGATTCATTCCATCAGTAGAAAGTGCAAGTCTTAGATTTCTTGACTCTATCCCGAATTCAGGATACTCGTGATCAATTTTTGCCAATTGTGGGGAATCCGCAGGGTGTCGAAACATTTCATCTCTAATTCTTTCATCTGCATGCCATGTCAAGTGTTTTGAATCTTCTTCACTGCGATACATGCGCCTAAATCTTGGTATTATAGGAAAATACCACACGACTTTTGCTGGAGTAGATTCTTTCTTCTTATATCGAGAGACATTGCATTTCGGACACGCCTTAAGTAGTTCATATTCATTTCGAAATAAAATGCAATCGTTAGGACACACATGAATCCTTTCGTAACTCGTGTCAATAGAACACAAAATCCGTTTAGCCTCGTAGGTTCGACTGGAAAGTTCATTATCATCTGACAACATATCTTTTATGAGTGTTAATAATTCTGTAAAGCTTTTATCAGACCATCCATTACTCGCTTTTAAGTTGTACAACTTTAATATCGCCGACAGTCTTGTGAATTTAGTACAACCATTATATAATTCTTTCTCTGCATCACTCAACAAACTTTCAAACATTTTAGGACAATCTCGAAGATCTTCTTCAAATGTTTTTGCGATCTCATCAACTCGGTCCAACTCATATGTATCTGTATCGAAGTCAGTTGAAGCATATGTCGAACTATTCTCAAAATTAATGTTTCCTCTTTTTTTCTCATCATGTCTTATCCAACATGTGTAGCTTTGATCAATTCCATTACATACTAGATGTCCTTCTAATTCATCTTCTCTAACACGTTTTCCATAACAACATTTTAAACATGGACAAACTACTGTATTTGGATCTTTTACATTCTTCACTGCAAACTTAACAAACTCCTTCACTCCAATTACATACTCTTTTGACAATCGATTGACTGACATCCATTTCCTATCCATATTATACCACCTATATAAATGCAGTTACAAAAATAATAAGCTTTCAAAACATATCAACAAATTTCAAAAAGAAACCAATATCAACTAACAATTTTAAAACAGAACAGATCATGTGGTATGAGTTTTTGACAATTTTTGACAATTTCAAAACATAACAGATCATGTGGTATATATGTGTAGAAGAGATTTAATATATATATATATATAACAATTTTTAGTTTTCAATTATTAAAAAACTAAAGATTTTTTGACAAAAACAAATTAAAAAATACTTGAGACAACATAGATGGCCGCACAGTATGTAGAGGATATTAGGGTCCCCAAAGTACATAATTATTTGAAAGATGTAGAGGATATGAGGGTTTCCAACGTATATAATTATTTGAAAGATGTATTTTACAGAGCTTGTGAAAAAAGCGTTGTAATAGGTAGTTAAATTCAATGAAAGCGCATGTATTTTACAGCGCTTGTGAATAAAGCGTTGTATTAGGTAGTTAAATTTATTGCAAGCGCATATATTTTACAACACTTATTGAACAAGCGCTATAATAGGTAGTTCAATTATTTGAAAGCGCATATATTTTACAGCGTTTGTGAAAAAAGCGCTGTAAAATAATACGCGAAAGCACTTCATTTACAGTGCTTTTTTGACAAGCGCTGTAAAAGCCTTATAACGTTATGTGCAAACGTTATATGACCTACAACAGCGCTTCTTTTACAGCGCTTGTCATCAGAAGCGTTGTAAAAGGCTCCGTTATTTTTAAAATATATTTACAACAATGCTTGTGTTTAGCAAGCGCTGTAAAAGGGGCGCTGTTAAATGTCATTTTTGGCGTAGTGAAAGGAAAAAACACATACTGCATTATTTTGATCAAGAGCAACCCATCTAGCTATAAGGGACCCAACACCAAAAATCAGATTTGTCCATTTGCAAACAAACACTCAAAAGCAAAACATGAAGCTCTCAAAGGCAAACTAAAGACTTATAGTTGAAAATGGTAGGATCACAAAATCAATGTTCACTTCATATACAAACTACACAAACTTTTCAGGCAAAAAATAATCACATGTAAATAGTATAACCAATGCACATTGCTATAACACAAATCAATTACAAGAGTTAGAGATTTTCAAGTTCTTACTTGTGAAATAATAGATTTGAGATATTAGGAATTTCAATGAACTGTGCAAAAACAAAATGGAAAAATGAGTTAGGGTTTGCAAATCAATTAATAAACCATTTCTTTTTTCCTTTACTCAACAAATAATAATGAAAAATAAAACAAATTAGAGAGCATGCAAGGGAGATATATAACATAAAGTGAACAAGAGAATTAGACAAAATGAGAGAGTGAAAGAGAACATGTGAAAGAGAGAGAGCGAACGTCGAGGTGATAACCACAACAATTTAAATAATAGAAAGAAGAAGAAGAAGGTGGGGGAGGATGAGGAGGAGGAGGGCGTGGATTAATAAAAATAGAGGAATAAAAAATACCATTAAGTTTAAATTATAATATTATTTATCGATTAAAATTATATTTAAATACACTTTTGAACTTTCCATTTTGTATAAAATAAACTTTTAGTCTATACAATTCTAAAATCATGTTTTGTCCCCTATTAACTAGTTATTGAGATTTTTTTGTTGCTCACCATTTTTGATGATATGATATTATCATTAATTACACGACATTAGATTATATTTATAAGTTGGATAAAATATTTTTTATGTCACTATTATTTTTATTATCTTTATTTAAAATTAAAATTTAAATAAAATACATAAAATTTTATTTATTTTATTTTAAATGTTTTAATATTATTTTTAGTAATTAAATCTTAATATTATTTAATATTTTATACATTAAATGTTAAAAATAAACTTATTTTATTTACAAATTATAAAAAATATGCATAACCTCTTTTGTCTTTTGTCAAAAAGATAAATTATGTAAATATGACCTCCCCTAAATAGAACAAATTATTGCCATGCTGAAAACAACATAAGGGGGCGTTTCATTTGTTCACAAAGAATGGATTGGCAAAAAAAACTTCAATTGTACCCCATCTGGTTTTTAAAATATACGACAAAAAGTTAGAGTTGGGATGTATAAGGTTTTGCAAGATCCAAAATCTAATATGATAATGATATAAAAAATAATTAATGTTTAGATTTGGCATTTTACGTGTCTCTCATGAGTTTATTTCTAGGTTGGAGTTTGACATTTTTAAGAATTTGGTAGGACTTCTTAACCTTCTTAAAGACATATATAATTAAATATAATTACATATATAATGTTATTAAATATGTAATTAATTTGAATATCTTTGAATATACTATTTAAAGATTTAATATATTTTTTTCTATTTTTTTTTTCTTCTTTAAATTTCTCTTAATTTTTCATTAATTTATTTATGATGATTAGTATTTATTAAAGATGAAATGGTAGGTTTGATAGGTTTGAATTTGTATAGTAATTAATGAATTGAACAATCCAT
>JBBPBT010000152.1:8740629-8796883 GCA_037974875.1 Cicer bijugum | reverse complement strand
GATCTTGTATATTAAAATATGAAAATTATGGTTTTCATTATGATTTATTAACTAAAACTTGGTGAAGTTATATGCTTTAAATAACATGATATACATTACGATGATATATAATAATTAGTAAACATAAATCACAATTAAACTCTGAAAATTTAAAGTTCAACTTTGGACTTTTTTTTATATTTGTAATTTAATTAATGAATATAAATAATTAATACATTTAAATGATTCTATATAATAGAATTGTGTGACACGTCATTTAAATTATATTAATTCGTCATTTTATAGTTTAAAAATACGAGATAGAAACTAAAATTATCGACTTTTAAAATATGATAACTAATTTCGTGAATTGGTAAAATTAGATAAAACAAAACTAAAATTAAACAAAAAAAATGTTGGTTTAATTGCAATTTTGGTCCCCCTATTTTAGCTAAACCGCGAAAGTAGTCCTCCTATTTTGTTTCTCACCAGTTTTAGTCTCTCAAATATAATTTTGGTCTAAAACTTGATGAAATTTCATTTTTTAAAGCAATACTACACAATTTATGATAATAAATTTCAGGTATAATTGTTGTAAATGAGATATTGTGTGATTTAAATAAATGCAAAAAAAAAATGAAATTTCATCAAGTTTTTTGAACCAAAATTCTATTTGAGGAACCAAAATTGGGGAGAAACAAAATGGGGGGACTACTTTCGCGATTCAGCTAAAATAGGGAGACCAAAACTGCAATTAAGCCAAAAACATTTATAAGTTTGTTCGTTAATGGACAATTTTTCTAATTCAAGAGATCCAATAGTCTCTTGAAGTCGATAATAGACATCTTCGTTGATATACTAAAAAACTTGTCTCATATTTTTTATTTCTTTAATTTTTATATGATATGTATCTATGAATATTGATAAAATATTTTAGATTTATTTAATAAATTATTATTTTTAAAATAAAAATAATAATTATAATACATCTAATATACATTTTAGCAAATATATGTTGAGTATTTGTATCTAACTTTGGAGTATATAAGCTTCATAAGTTGTCATTGTCATTAATTTTTTATATTAGTTTTATAGATTTGAGTTTTTTAAAAGTAAGAATCATATAAATAAAAAATAGGCCTAAATCATGTCATAACTTAATATATAGTTTATTTCAATTTCAATCTTTTTATGTATTCGCAGAATATAAATCAGCATGACGTGTCAGATAACATTTAATTTTAAGAGATACATTTTAAATTATATTCATCATTATTGTAAAATAATTATTTAATGTCATTATTATTAATAATAATTTTAATTATAATTTTTTAAAAATATTATCATGATTTTAATAACTAAGTATAAAAAATTAATATGTAGTTACTGAAAAAGTTTCTAAATGTTAATTAAAAAAGTAATTGATATTTATTTAAAAAAAGAAAATATCTACAAAAAGAAAAGAAATAATTTTGAAAATGAATTATTGAATACGTTAAAATTTTAAAAGTTGATAATTTAATATCTTAACTTTTAGTAATATTTTTTATTTAATTTTTATTCATATATTCAAAATGTTTATATGGTATCTAATAGATGAGTTGGGAATGAGTGTATGCTACGTAGGACAAGAGAAAACACATGATTAGTTCCCTCTTATGGAGTTGTGGTTCATTCATACTTCCTTAATTGATTCCCCTATTAATGAGTCTTGACCGCTTAGGCATAGGATTGTAACCCATGGTTAATTTTTTAACTCTAGTTATTCACGGGTTAGGTTATCACTACACCCTATAAAATGGACATCATAACGTCGCTCATTTTCATCACCTATTTATTTTTCCCGTAAACTTCTCAGCAAGACATTAACGTTGCACTTCTTATGGTCGTTTTTTCGATTATTTCCTTTGTTTCTTATCTTTAAGCATTTTCATTTTTCCAGATTTCTTTCTTTCCGCAGCAACAATCTAGCTCCAAATCTTTGGTTCGTTCATTTTATTTTTATTAAAGTTATATTTATTGTAACTTAATTCATTGTTTTCCTTTTCTTCGCAAAACCAAAATGTCGTATTTGCATGTATGATGAGATTATACAAAAACTAATGAATAGTGCAAAATCACAAACTAAATATTTTATCGACTCACCTTAAATAAACATACACTAAATATAATTGTATTATATTGGTATTATATTTTATCATGTATATCTTTAATTTAAAAGAACAATATTACTGGAAAATGATTATCCGCTTATAGTACAAATTTAACGTGATTCATTAATTTGATTTTTTTGGCAGAAAAAAATTAATTAGCGAAATAGAAGAAGATGGCAGCAAACGGGAATGGAAACGTTGCAATTGAGAACGGGAGCGTGAGGAACGGGCCTGGGAAGATTCAGACGCAGAAAAGTCATAACGGGATTTGTCACGATGATAGTGGTCCCACCGTGAAAGCTCAAACTATAGATGAGCTTCATTCGTTACAACAGAAAAAATCTGCACCCACAACACCCGTTAAAGGGAGTCAAACTCCGTTTACAACTCTCTCTGATCAAGAACGACAGAAAATGCAACTCCAATCAATTAGGTACATATATATTTATATTTGTCACATTAATTAATTTTTACAATGTTTAACAACAATATATGGTTTGTAGCAAAAAAAAAAAAACAAACAATGATATTTGGCGGACATAAAAAATGGGTAGTATCTGGTGATGGTAAAGAGTGGTAAAGCGGTGAAGTAGATAGATTTTATTAAATTTTGTGCCTGCATTTCATCTAAAGTATATATATATAATTAAAGCATGTAAGAAAACACTTTACACGTAAACTTTTACTCTATCTTTTTGGTATGTAAACATTTGACTTTGTGTTACTAGGATTGTCTTTAGTATTATTGTAATTAATTAATTTACTATATTTTACTTTCCGTTTTAAAATTTGATTGATGGAGTCAAAATTATTTATAAAATGGTGTACAAACGGATAAACGAAATGTATTGTTGGTATAAAAAAATTATTGTTAACACATTTTAATATTTATGCGTGTAATTTTAAAAATGAATATGATTTTAATAATTTAATGAATGTGACTATAAAAATTATGAATTAAATTATATATTTATTATATTTTATTTAATTTTTTTTTATTATCTATATAGTATTATTAAAAATGCGTAACACACTAACGCACTAATCTAATAAATTATTATTGAAAAAATATATAAGGCAATTAGAGCATCTCCAACGGGAAGTAAAATGAGCTCGTCCGCAACGTGTAATTACTTAACTTCTAGTTTTTTGTGGGATCACTTTGGGAGTTGTGTCAAGGTGTCATCACTATACTGTTTTTTGTGGGTTCACTCTAGAGTTGTGTCAATGTGTCTTCACTATACTGTCCGGAAGGAACGGTGCTTCATAGCATTTACTTTTTATTAATTTATTAATAATAATAAATTTATCATTTTTTATTAATTTATAGCCGTTAACTTCTTTTTAATTTATTAAATAATAATAATTTTGTAACCATTAGCTTTTTTTAGTTAATATACCATTGTTAGCCTTTTTCTTCCTTTAATTACGATTGTTAGCTCATTAATAGGAACAATTTGTTACTCATACTTTTTCTTCACAATTTTTGTTACAGAATTTTATTAAAATTTTTATTAACGGTACTTTTTTATTTATTTTTTTCATTTTTAATTATTTATGTCATGTATTTAACATTTAATTTTTATTATTGTTATAAAAATTTAAGTTTAATTTTATTTTAATTTTAAATTAAAATAATAGATAATAATATTAATTAGAATATTTAAATTAATATTTTAAGTTATAATAAAATTAAATATTAATATATAAATTAAAGTAATAAAATATAATATAATTTTTTAAAAGTTAAACCGTAAAAAATAAATGAATTGATTTAGTGTGATGTGACATAGTAGAACTTGAATCATGTTGAATTCAATGTTGAAGCAAAAAATAAATGAATTACTTGAAGATAATGTAACACAATAGACCCAATCTATTTGAGTTTATAGGAGATGCTCTTACTCAAATAGAAGAGAAACGGTAAATCCGTTTGGGTAAGCTAAAGGAAATGGAGCAAAAGGGTGGGTGGTGGGGCCCATTTTATATTTAGTAGTTAGTCCTACATGCACGATTTATGTGAGGCCTTGACTAAGAAAGTGTGATGGATCTAACGGTGCCAAATGCCTTTGCTGTCACACATTTGCAGATAGAATCAATTTTTTTCTGTATAAATAATTAATAATCAGTTTTTGGTCCCAAAAACAAATAACTATTTTATTTATTGAAAAAAAAAATATATACATGCAAGAAATATTTTTATAGAAATATTTAAGAGTTGAATTTTAATTTTGATTGAAGATTTTGATAATTTGGAATGAATTTATTGTTGAAATAGTGCATCGCTGGCATCACTGACAAGAGAAACTGGGCCAAAGGTGGTTAAGGGAGATCCATCTAAGAACACAAAGGTTGCTCATGTAACGCACCACCAACATGTTGCTCCAACCATTGCTGTTAGTGACAGTTCTTTGAAATTTACTCATGTTCTCTACAATCTCTCTCCAGCTGGTATTCACTCTTCTAAATTAACCTTCCTATCTTTTATTTTTTATTTTTTTTTTATATGTTTTGTTGATTTTGTTGTTGGATTTGGTGTAGAACTATATGAGCAAGCGATCAAGTATGAGAAAGGATCATTCATCACTTCGAATGGGGCAATGGCAACACTTTCTGGAGCCAAGACAGGTCGTTCTCCAAGAGACAAGCGTGTCGTTAAGGATGAGGTTACTGAAAATGAACTTTGGTGGGGAAAGTGAGTATTTCCTAACTTTCATATACTGGACTATTTCATTTTATGCTGTAAATTAATATTGGAAATATTCTAATTTCTAGGGGTTCTCCTAACATTGAGATGGATGAACAAACTTTCTTGGTCAACAGAGAAAGGGCTGTTGATTACTTGAATTCTTTAGACAAGGTGATTGATTCCTCAATTTTTGTTAAATGTAATCACACTATTTTGATATTTATGAAGATTTTTTTAGGATCAATTACAATTTTGTGATACTATGACGTAATTTGATTAGAGGCATGAATAAAAAATTAGACATGTAGTCCATAAAAATAATAATATAGTATAATACTAATATTTATTTATTAAAAAAGTGATAACATAACATCCCTTTCAGTTTTTCCCCAAAAAAAAGGTGATAACATTTTTAATATTGTGTATCTCATTAAAATTATTTTAAGATAGTGACGTAGGGATGGTCCTAAGAATGTGACACCACACTATCTTCATGTGTGTAGTGTCATTTGCTTGCATTTTTCTACATATTTTGCGGTGCTTTGTCTTTTAGTTATAGTTATGGGTTTTTTTTCCTTCATATTCATAAGTGATAGAAGATATGACATTCTATTCCATTCTTTAATAAAATCATTACTCAACCTCAGAATTCATGCACGAATAAGTATATATGCTTTTTTTTCCTTTCACAGTACATAGCACCAATGCTATGGTGTGTCCTATGGCCTGTCCTTTTATGTGTGTTATGATGACTAATTAGTTAATTACCTCCATTAGAAAAGCATATATTTTGTCTCAATTAATTAACAAAATTTATCTCTAAAGCTTACTTTAAGTGGTTGAGCTGAAACATTTAAAAAAGTTTGGACTTAATTACAGTTTTAGTCCCCCAATTTTAGTTGAATCACGAAAATAGTTCATGTATTTTATTTCTCTTCAGTTTTAGTCAAATTTTAGACTTAAATTCTGTTTGGTGACTAAAACTGGGGAGAAATAAAATGAAGGGACTATTTTCATAATTCAAATAAAATAGGAGATCCAAAACTACAATTAAGCCCAAAATTTGAGATGAAAGCTTAGAGTTTGAAAAATATATCCTACTAAAAACTACTAGAAAAAATTAATTAACTAACAACATCCTATTGTTTTTTCCTAAAAAATCAATACACCCTGTGTTTTTATTTTACCTTTCCTCTCATTTCAATCAAACAATGATTAATTCTTTGAATCGTAAGTTATCTTTTTTTGTTGCCAAAAGAGACTGGGTAGTTATTTCATTTTTATAATTATTAGGGTGGCTACAAGTTGAGTTGGTTTTAGTTTTGGATAAAAATTAAATTTATTAAACTGATTTGTGTTTGGATGAGATTTTTTTTATTAATTCAATCCAATTGGATAAGTTTAAGTGTTCAAGTTGATTTTGCTATCCTTTCAATAAATTTCACTAATATAATTAATGTGATATTGGTTCAGGTCAAACAGGACATATGATAATTTTTCTTGACAAAGTAGTTCATTCCTTGAAATTAGCTAGACCTACACTCCATTTAATTTTGTTATACTTTAATATATCTCCATTTTCATTTGAATCATGTTGCCAAAATAATAAAATACAATTTATAAATTTCATATCTAGATGACAACTTCAATTAGAACTAATGCTCAAAATAGCAATAACAAATTAACAATATTAATATTGTTGTGCAGGTGTTTGTGAATGACCAATTCTTGAATTGGGACCCAGAGAACCAAATCAAAGTGAGGATTGTATCAGCCAGAGCATACCATTCATTGTTCATGCACAACATGTAAGTGAAAACTAAATTATAATTTACAACACTAGTTGTTTCTCTCTTGTTCGAATTCAAGACAAAAAGGTAGGTTTCTAAGCTTCACCAGATAAGTACCCTATATCGTCGAAAGCCTTATAATCTATCATATAAATAAAATGGTAATGTTAAAACATGATCGTCGAGACACCCCAACTATATAAAACTATATAAAAAGTGGATAACTGGGTAGGTTACAGGTGTATCCGACCCACCCCCGAAGAGCTGGAGAATTTCGGTACTCCAGACTTCACTATATACAATGCCGGGCAGTTTCCATGTAATCGTTTCACTCACTACATGACATCTTCCACTAGCATTGATCTTAATCTTGCTAGAAGAGAAATGGTTATCCTCGGCACGCAGTATGCCGGGGAAATGAAGAAAGGTCTTTTCAGTGTCATGCATTATCTCATGCCTAAGCGCCAAATTCTCTCCTTACACTCTGGTTGCAATATGGGCAAAGATGGTGATGTTGCACTCTTCTTTGGACTTTCAGGTATAGTAGTAATATTCAAAGCCGCTGGCTCCCACTTCGACCACCCCCACCATATATATATATAAATCCTTTTGTGGCCATTTATTCAATTAATACTCCACTACTATATACTTAGTCATGGATATTAGTTATGGCTTTTGTTCTTATTTTCTTATGATTCTAATGGACTTTTTTCATTATTATTTTGTTCGAAATAGGTACTGGAAAGACTACTCTTTCTACCGATCATAATAGGTATTTGATTGGAGATGATGAACATTGTTGGAGTGAGAAGTGTGTATCCAACATTGAAGGTGGTTGTTATGCTAAATGCATTGATCTCTCCCGGGAGAAAGAGCCTGATATCTGGAATGCAATTAGGTTTGGTACAGGTAAATTCTTTAGTACCATGGAGTTTTGTTTTATTTTAATTAATAAGAAATGTTGTTTGCCATAGTTGCGGTGCAGAAACATAAAAAAACCTTATGTCGTAGTCTATGTCGTAGTCGTATATATTTTTTTAAAACATTGAAATGTAATTTTTGATTATTTTCCATTTCATATTTGCAGTGTTGGAAAATGTGGTGTTTGATGAGCATAATAGAGAAGTTGATTACTCTGACAAATCAGTTACAGGTAAGCAATGATTTATTTTTATTTTTTTAATTAAGATGAGTATTTGGATTTTGTTAATTCTTTTTTCCAAGGGTTGACTTGCAATTTTGGTAGTGTAATGACTAAGATGGTTTCATTTAAAATTGTTCTGTTAATTAGTAGTTGACTTCTACATGGTTGCAAATTGTACTTGACAAGTACAACAAGTAATCTATTATTGTCAAAGGTTCCTTTTTATTTAAATACAAATCTCCCGTTATACATCACAAGGGAAAAGGATGGCATTTAATAAATACACAAGCATTTTGATTGGACAAATAAACAAGTGGTTCAAACCTCTAATTGCCAACTATTGATTTTTATTGAATTTGAATAATATTATTTAGTCTCTAATCAAGAAAGTGGACTGAGATTTTTGAAGTAGTCTAAGTACATGTGGCTGTGACTTGTAAAGTTGTAAATATTAATCGTGTGTTCAATATTGCTCGTAGTTATCTGATAAGTGGACGAAGTCGTCCACGGTAAGATACTAGGGTAATTTTGTATACATGATTGCAATATTTAAACACAAGATAAATACATAGGCATAATTAACCGAATTCCATGATCTAACCTTGTGCCTATTTTGTTCTAACCACAAGTGGTAATTTTCTATTGCAGAAAATACTCGTGCAGCCTATCCTATCGAGTTCATTCCAAATGCAAAATTACCATGTGTTGGTCCTCATCCAAAGAATGTTATTCTCTTGGCATGTGATGCATTTGGTGTGCTTCCACCTGTTAGTAAGCTAAGCTTGGCACAAACCATGTATCATTTCATCAGTGGATATACTGCTTTGGTAATATTTCATACTATTTTCTTCACACAAAATAGTTCATTATTTCGATCAAATTTAGACCAAATACATTTATCTGTTTTGTGTTACTATTTGCTAAGCTAATGGTGCTTCAATAATAAATGTAGGTGGCTGGAACTGAGGATGGTATAAAAGAGCCACAAGCAACATTTTCAGCTTGTTTTGGTGCAGCATTTATAATGTTACACCCTACAAAGTATGCGGCAATGCTTGCTGAAAAGATGGAGAGGCATGGTGCTACAGGGTGGCTTGTTAACACTGGTTGGTCTGGTGGCAGGTATATAGAGTTTCTTTGTTTTTTCTACCAAAATAATATACTCTTATTTTACACTAAAAAATCTAAAACATTGTTCTTGTTTGTGTCAAATTAATGCAGCTATGGTTCAGGAAACCGTATCAAACTACAATATACTAGAAAAATCATTGATGCTATTCACAATGGAAGCCTATTGAATGCTGAGTACAAAAAGAGTGAGATTTTTGGCCTTGAGACCCCAATTGAAGTGGAGGGTGTCCCTTCAGAAATTCTGGATCCTGTGAATGTGGTTAGTTATCTTGTATTTGATCTATACTCTTCACTTATTTTAATCCGACCATCAACTATTTCAGTCAGGATTTGAATTCAGATACTCCTGATCAATTCATTCTTAACTGACAATATATCTTTTATATATGTAAAGAAACTCTATCTATCTTTCGATTTTGTCGCGCCTATTCAATGTCTTATGATAATTGGTGATTTTTTTATGGATTACAGTGGCCAGACAAAGAGGCCTACAATGAAACACTGTTGAAACTAGCTGGATTGTTCAAGAATAATTTTGAGACTTTCACCAACTACAGGATTGGAAATGATGACACTCTCACAGAAGAGATTCTTGCAGCTGGTCCAATATTTTGAAGCAATGTTGTGGGATTGGGATTGTTTGGATGGTAGAATAAATGTGACCTTAGAATAATTGTGTACTATATTGGTTGGGGTGAGGTTTATCTTTCTAGTTTTTAAGTATGATTGTAATTCATATGTCACAAATGTGCTGCTAGTCTTTACATTTGCTGTCTCACATTATTATATTCTTATTATTTTAGTCAATGGTATCTCCTTTATTTTTTAACTTTGTCTTATCAATAAATTGGTGCTTTAAATTGCAATATAGCCATTACAAGGAAAATGATTATGTGAGAGGCAGTGAGTTTCAACAAATAGGGGTTATGTTATGAATGCAAAATATATGGTCTAGGCAAGGAGCTCAATCACCGAATTAGAAGAATTTAAGAGATAGATGAAACTGGTCCTAAAATCAAGGAAGCAAGAAGGAGTAAGAAAGAAAATACTTCTTAGATAAATAAAAATGATTGGTGTGTAAAATATTGATCAAATTCCTTTTCTCCTTTTAGTACCTTTTTAGCACTTTCTACTAGAGTAACAGTGTTTTTTTTTTTTTCTAAGTTTAATGTTAACAATTAGTAATATAAATATTGATAGTATTTTGTTGAAGTTGTGATCTCTTTATCACTTTATCAATTTGTCTTTTAACTTTTACTTCAACCACTAAATTAATTTTATATCCTTTAATAGATTAATGGCTTTATCACTTCAATTTTTAACTTTTTACTCCAGCCACCCAATCAACTTCATATCCTTTAATAGATTAATCATGGCATTAGCCTTGTTTCATTAACCAATTAAATTTTTTGGGTATCACAAGTTGTTGTGCGAGCTTTAGGGGCCACAATTGGTTTCATGGACTTCTTTTCTTTTTGGTTAACTGAATTCATTAGAAAATTGCATGGAATTTGGATGCCACAATTGGAAAAAATTTATCATGTACCCCCTCTTTTATATATGTACTCTAAAAAATAAGAGAAAATACTAATACTCTTATTTATATATATAAGACAGAAACAAATATAATTTTTTTTGTTTTTTTTTTGAAAAATTTGAAATATCCATACCCGGGCCCGTACCTATTGGGTATCAACTTTAATACACGTACCCTTATCCTCTGGGTACTTAAGTGCCCGTACCCATACCCGTTACCCACACTTTAATTAAAAAAAATTGAATAATATTATTGTGATTAAATTTAAAAATTATTCAAATATCTTAAATCTAATCATAAAATATTATAAACAAAAATATTTTCTAACTCAAAACATTTCAAATGAACACTCATTACAATACATATTTAAATATCTATAATAATATTTTGTGATGTTGCAACTTGCAAGTCATACAACAATATTATATGAGATAATTGATACAAAGTTGCAAGTATAATTATAAAGTCACGATTAATAAGATATAACTATTAGTTATAAAATCACAATTATTTACCTATTTATCATAATCAGATTCTTAAAAAATTTGCAAACGTTTATATTTCAATTATAAATATTGTAATGGTCCAATGATATTAATAGATGTTAAAACATAAAATAAAATAATTAATTAAACTAATCACTAATATAATAAATAAATAATATATTTATATAAGTGTGGGTGCGGGGTGGGTACTATAGTACCCGTACACGCACTCATACCCGTTTAATTTTGCGGGTACACACTGGGTATGAGTCTAATTGTCATCCCTACATAACATCATTTCTAGAAATCTTTTTTGAAGTTTTTTAAAGAAGTTTTTTAAAACTACCCGAAAACTTATTTTAACTTTTTCGGAAAACTTCCACTACCGACAAACTTCAAAGTAATATTTTCGAAAAAAACTTCAACCACATATTTTTAAGCAGTAGTTATTTGATTTTTTTTTAAAATATTTTTTGTTTTAATTTTTTTTATTATATTAGTATTTATTTAATTTTTTTGATTTTCACTCATTTTTATTTAAGTGGATAGGAAGAATATGTAACTTTCAATCTTCATAGTCTATTAGAGATGACAATGGGTATGGTTTGGGTAGGGTACTATAGTACCCGTACCCATACCTGCAGTTTAAAAAAATACTCATATTCGTGCCCGTACCCTCTTGAGTATCAACTTTAATACTCGTACGTACCTTTACCTTATGGGTATCTAAGTGCTTGCATCCATACCCATTACCCACACTTTAACTAAAATAGATCGATAAATAAATATTATTTTGTGATTAAATTTAAAAATTATTCATATATACAAAACTGAATTTGCAAATAAATATATAATTATTAATTTATGTGACAACTCTATTTTATTAAATGTTATTATAATCTTCGTTTTGTATTTGTTTTCCTTACTGAAGAAACTAATAACATATAATAAAATATTATTCTCAAATAAATGATAATTATATCTTTACTTGATAACTTTATAGTATTAGATTTTATTATTATCTTTCTTTTGAAGTTATATTTCACAACAAAGATGACCTTAAACCCCGAACCCTAAACCCTAAATAATATACTTAAACCTTGAATCATAAACTCTTAATATTAAATCATGTACACTAACACACTAATTGTTATGAAATAAAACTATAAAACGAAGATAGTAATAACATTTAAAAAAATCGAGTTGTCAAATAAAGTACTAATTAAATAATTATTAGACAACATTATTTTACTAAATATTATTATTATCTTTATTTAGTAGTTAGAATTCGTAATGAAGATAACTCTAAATATTTAACCCCGAACCCTAAACCCTAAATACTAAACCATAAACTCTAAATCCTAAACCTAAACCGTAACTCCTAAACTCTTTACCCTGAATCTTGAACCATAAACCCTGACAACTATATTTTATTATAGTACAATAAAAAGAGAGATTAAGTAACTATTAAGTTTGTTCTAGTAAAATAAAAATAATAATAGTAATACATAAAATAAATAAGGAGACCAATAGACTTGACTCATATATGTGAATCCTAATAAAATGAGCTACTTGTTGTCGCCTCCTCTGTAGAAGGGAGAGAAAACACAATAATACTCTAGTTAGTCAAACAAACTCAATTTCTCAAATTTTTAACTATATCAATTTCTCTATAAAATATTCGAGTTCTCTGTTTATCAAATTAATCATTTTGCATTGTTCTTCTTTACCGTAAGTCCAATTTAAGTGAAACCAACACCAAAACAATCATTTGAAAAATGGTCATACCTTTATTAGTTTTCTTATTTTAGAGATGACAATGGATAGAGTTTGGGTAAGGTATGAAGTTGCAACTCTTATGACAATATTATTTGAGATCGGTAAAAACAATTTATAAGAAGTTGCAAGTATAATTATAAAGACACGATTAATAAAATATAACTCTTAGTTATGAAGATACAATTATTTAACTATTCATCGTAAATAAATTCTTAAAAAGTTTACAAATGTTTATCTTTTGATTTGATTATAAATATTGTAATGGTCCAATAATATTAATAGATATTAAAACATAAAAGAAAACAATTAATTAAACTAAATATTAATATAATAAATACATAAATAAATAATATATTTATATAAGTGCGGGTGCGGGGCAGGGTGGGTACTATAGTACCCGTACCCACACCCATACCCGTTTAATTTTGCGGGTAATTACCGTGCTCATACCCGTTATGTGGGTTTTTACCTTACCCATTATGGGTTTTTTTTTGTATCCATTGGGTCTGGGTCTAATTGTCATCCCTCCTATAGTCTATGATACGGAAAGAAATCGTCCGCATCTCGTAGAAGGCCACGATTTATGATGTATTAATTATTAATTATAGTGTATTAATTGTTAATTATTTATGGTATATTATTATTTAAAACTATTTATGGTGTATCTGAAGTTTTCCGAAAATATCTTCTGTAACGGAAAAGTTGAAGAAATGTCTCGGCTAATACAATAATATATTTTTACAATATTAATATTAATTATAATTATTCATACCTGATTGGTATAAAAAATATTTGTAGTATCGACGCATGTTTTATTCAATCATAGTAGCGATTTATCCATATATGTTAATATTTATAAAAATAAAAAAATGGTGTACCGGAAATTTTTCCAAGAAAGTTTTTCGAAAACATACTGGAAATATTTCAAATGAAGTTTCCAATAGTACAATTTTTCACTTCTGTACTGAAATTTTTTTTCCAAGTTTTTCAGTAACAACCATTTGTACTAGAAATTTTTTTTAAAAAAAAATTCCGTAAATAAGATGTAACGGAAATTTTTTTCTAATTTAAAAAAAATGGTAAAAAAAATTAAGGGTATAAATAGTATTTTTAAAAAATTCTGGTGGTATAGGTATAAAAATTGGGGTACAGGATAAATTTTTCCACAATTGGTTATATTGGCTTTTGGATGTAATATTTGGTTTAATGGGCTTTGGGTGCTACATTTAGCTATATCAACTCTTTGGTTTATTCTTTTCTCTTAATTTTATAAAGAGATGTTTTTTCAGTCTTTGGAATTTTCGGTCTTTTATTGTATCTTACAATTTAATGGTGAAAAATGTTGATCCAGTAGCAAAAAATAGGATTGGTGAATTTATCGAAAACTATAATATGATATTATTTTTTACACGAATAAACATTAAAGGAGTGAATGAACAACCATCTTTCAATGAATTCTATTTTATTTTAGCTTTCTTCATGACTAAGGATAGCTAAGTCCTCTTCCAAAGTTTTAGGTTGATCTTACATTTTAAGTGACTTTTTTATATTCCAGATTCATAATTGAATTTATATTTTTATTCAATTAATTTGTCATATGATTAGGATTGATTATCATTTGCATGTTAATAATTACTTAATTGACTGGCAACCACAATGCAATTAATTGGTAAAGTTATATGCAAAATGCTACAAATGAGATCAATTAAGACAAATGAAGAAAATATGCAAGCTTCGTGGACGACAACAACAAAGAGACGTTAACATCATAAAGAATCAACATGAAGTGGAAGATGAATAACTAGTTACAATGTCATCTTTTACAACCACCAAAGCTTCTTCAAAAGCTTGATTTATTGCGAGTGTTTTATATAAAAATATCTTAAATGTTGCTAAGTTGTTGGAGAAAGGCTACAACATGTTATTTGAACATAAAAGTCTTGTAATTAAATATCCAAATAACAAAGAAATGATAATAGTTCATATGAAAGACAAATTTTTTACTACAATTAGAGGTGGGAATAGGTCAGGTCAGACCAGGCTTTGAAATGCCTGAGCTTGACCTACGATTTATTTTTTCGGCCTAAGCTTGGCCTACGGCCTATCATAGGCTTTTTTTTTTGCCTAAGCCTAACCTTTTTAATAGTTTGGTCTGACCTGTAATTCTTTTTAAAAGTCTTTTTAAACGAATTCATTATTACTTCTTAAACAAATAAGGAACAACTACTAAGTTATTGACTAATTGAACGGTTACCGAATATAAAACGACTATCAAATATAGAACTGCTACCGAATATGGAACGACTACTGAATATGGAATGATTAGTAAGTGATTGTCTAATTGATAGAATTTAAAATAGAAAAAAATATTATTAATATAATAATAAATAATAATATTAATAAATAATAAATATATATAGGCCGGCCTGTTAGGCATAACAGGCTTTTTTATAAGCATGAACCTGACCTATTTAAATAAATAGACTTTAAAAACAGTCTGTGCCTAACCTTTTTATTAAATAGGCCAAGCCAGACCAGACCATAAGTAGGCTAGGTCATAGGCCCCTATGAACGGCCTAGCCTATTCCCATCTCTAACTACAACGAAGAAGGAACATGCTACTTATTAAGAAGAGAATAATAAAGTATTTAAATGCAACGAAGTCGGTGAAGATGCATGTATTTTGAAAAAATTTCATGTTAAGTAAGAGATCAAAGGTGTAGTTTAAGAACTACATATTGATTATAAAAATTGTGATGTTTCTACCATGGAACACATAACATACAAATAAGCTAATAAAAATGCTAAATTCAAAGGTTGCATATACTTTTATTCTTTATAAAATATAACATTTTATTTTAGCTATACAAATTTTTTTAACTTTTCCGTCTTCACAATTCTCCGTTTTAATTTTTTTATCTCTACTTTGAAGCTAAACTAACGTGTATTCATCAAATTTTTCTCACAAAAAATTATTTATTTTCATAAAAGATGAATTAAATATCAAATTTTAAGCACAAAAAACTAAAACATTCATAATCATATTAAATTAACCTCTCATTAAAAATTTTAAATTTTTATAAAAAAATATTTATAAATTATAATGTCATAAACATGATAGCAAAATTACTCAAATACTCAAGTGAAATCCATGAGTTGATTTAAAAATATAGATAACAAAACAAAAACAAAAAATTTTAGAATAAAAAAGTTAAGAAATTTTTTATCAAGACTAAAAAAAATTAAATTTTTATATAAACTAAAAATTTATTTAATCTAAATTCAGTTATGGAAAACTTCAAGTCAAATGATAATAATTACATCTAAAATAAAACATATGTAATAAATGTCTTCCCATCCAAGTAAAGATATTGATAAGGATGACAATTATAATAAAATAAATAAAGCAATCATAAAAAAAAGAAGAAAGTTGAATTTCTCACTTTTAAATTAATATTCAATAAAAAAGAAGTGTTGAGAATAATATAATATTTTATAAAAATTATTATTAAAATATTTAGAAGATTTGATATGATTTGTTCCTTTTAAAAAAATATAATAGGATTGAAAGAACCCATTGGGCTTTGGATGAATTGTAAGAAGAAACAAACGAACCTTGTACGGGCCCAAATAGAATTGATTATATTTTTGTCGGATTGATTATTGGACAGTTCTTTGAAGGGGGATAGAGCCATAGAGAGAAAGGGACTGTGGAATTTTCTGGAATCACAAAATAAAAAGACAGACTTCCCCCCCCTTCCAAATACTTTCTTCGTCAAATCCCAATTCCCACCGCTGCTAATTTCACTTCACCGCGCTTACATTCCAAATCACGGTACGTTTTCTCTTCTCTTCTCTTCTTTCATTCTCTTCCTCAATTTCCATTCCGTCCTTTACACCCATTACATCTTTTCTTCACCCTATCGTTCCACTTTATTCTTTTCTTTCTTTTTCAATTTCCCCCCAATTTCCCACTCGATTCGCTTGCCTCTTATTAAAATTAGGGTTTTTCTTCATTGTTTCTTGCTCTGCGAGGTTTCAATTCTGTACTGTTTACCCATTTCGGGAACAATCAGTGAAATTTTTATAACCCTAATTTTACTAATTTCTCAATTTAAATCGTTCTTTTTCGATTCTGGGCTGTTTTTTTTTTGTTCTTTAGTTTTTTTTTTGTTCTTTAGTTTTTTTTAATTATAATAACACTGTCAGTTAGAGTGGCTGAGAAATTCACGTTTGAATCTAATGTTAATTCCACTGTATTGATATCAACAAAGTTTTCTTTTTTTATTTTTTTTTATTTTATTTATTATTGATCAGACTTATGATTTGATTTGTAACAGTTGATTTGATTCTTTAGTCATGCATGTAACCGCAATGCGGGGCTATGATAGAGATGTAAGCATTCTCAACTTTAAGGATTGAGATTCACATTACTGTTATTTTGTTAAATTTAACATTTTTTTTTGTTTCTGAATGTAGCTTTTACTTTGTTGTGTTTTTGTCTTGTTTCCGGTTTCTTGTCTTTAGGAGTTCGAGGATTATGATGATTATGAGGATGAACAGCAGGATGAGTATGAAGAGGAGGAAGAGGAAGAATACATGGTGGAAGAACCTCGGAAGCCAACAAAGGAAGAAATTGAATACCTTGAGTTGAGGCAGAAGTTGAAAGAATCAATTAGAAAAAAGATGAAGAAGGAGAATAGTATTTCCGTTGCAGATTCCAGTGCTAGAAAGAAGCAAAGTCGTCATGATA
Organism: Cicer bijugum; assembly: GCA_037974875.1. Classification (NCBI taxonomy): domain Eukaryota; kingdom Viridiplantae; phylum Streptophyta; class Magnoliopsida; order Fabales; family Fabaceae; genus Cicer; species Cicer bijugum. Next base: position 8,779,443 of record JBBPBT010000152.1, on the reverse strand, counting down.
AGTGAGTATTGCTGCAATCTTCTAACCACATACACAAAGTCATATTATATACTTGAGGTTCCTTAAACATGAAAATTTTGATTAGGCTCAATAAAAATAACCAGGGAATATGGATCTGGTTTAAGAACTAAGAGTGCAATTTTATTCTATTCTTTTGTTAGCAAGTCCTATTGCTTGTTCTATCTACCCCAGAATGCCATTTCTTGGGGGCATGGTGGCAGTGAGTTTACAATGTTGCTTTTATGTGTGGAAATTTGTTTGAAATCAATTGTTTCTGGAATACAAACTCACATTCTTATTTAGTTCACGTTTAATTCCTGACAAATTTGCAACTTTTCTTTATATCTGATTATCTCTATTCCCTATAGATGATGTCCATTTTTGGTTTATAGTTTGTGATTGTCTTAAATACTTCATGGTTTGTTTTGCACACTTATGTTTTGTTTGTTTTTCTCAGATGTCTGTTATTTCCTATCAGTAACTTATTGTCTTGTTGAAATTGAAAATTTTCGGGCTACAATTTTTTTTATCATCTTAACTACGTTGCTTGTGCGACTATAAATAGTAGCATGTTTTATGCTCTTCATTGAAATGGTTTGTAGTTGCATAAAACATACAATATGCCAAGAGCAATAATTTTAAAATATTTTTCATCAATCTTCATTTCTCTGCAGTTATGGGTCTTTCTTTGGTCCTTCTCAACCGGTTATTGCACAGCGAGTAATTCAAGAGAGCAAATCATTGTTAGAAAACCGACATTTGGTGCCCAAGCCTTCTAACACATCACAGACTGTATGTATTCAGCACCATTGCTTTTCCACGTTCCTTTTTTAATATTGTTTTGTCAAGTCCTGTGTGTGATATTATTAATCTTCATTTTGATTTGTTATGATTAATTTATACTGTGGAATGTATGTGATTATGTGTGTTTAATTAATTGTATGGGGCCTTTTCGCTACTGGCAACTGTTTCCTCTTAGTAATGCAACCAAAAATTGAACTAACAAACAACAACACGGTGACTTTTTCTATTTGATGAAGATGAGAATATGGATCAAGCAATTGTATGTGCTCTCATATTAAGTTTATTTGGAGATGAAAATTATTTACCCAATCTCTCTTAATGGGTTGGTCTATAGTTTTTTTATTGACCTCCCTCTACTGTTTAAGTTTGAACCTTATTTGTCTACCCAGCTCTGTTTACCAGTGTTTCTATGAGTATTCTTCACATATGACCAAACTACTCAAATTGAGATTCTTCCATCTTTTTATGTGGAAACTGTCCTAATGTTCATCTAATAACCATATACATAGTCTTACATTGTCCTGTGTTACCAGTAATCCATTGTATCATTCTCATATCTTGTACATTGAGTTGAATTTCCTATTAGTCTTTACCGCCCACATTAAGCAGGCTTTTATAATAGTAATAATTGATTTGCGCTTATCTTATGTCATACACACTTTTGCAAGTACTCGGAATAGCTTATAAAAGTATCTGATATGTTCATTATCTTTTTTAAGCTTATTTTCAAAAGCTCTCCATGATAATTTATAGAAACAACTTATGCAGAGGTTATGTAGAGTTTGTTAGTGCTTATTTGAATAGAGGGATCCCTTACAGTTCTCATGGTTTATGTTCTCTAGGTGAGTTTAGATTTATTATTTTTCATTATTTATATTATATTGATATTTAGTTCCTTATAGGGATGAGAATAAGTTAGGCCGTTCGTAGGGGCCTATGGCCTGGCCTGACCTATTTAATAAAAAGGCTAGACTCATGCTGTTTTTAAAGCCTATTTATTTAAATAGGTCAGACTCAGGCTTATAAAAAATCCTGTTAGGCCTAACAGGCCGGCCTATATTTATTATTTATTAATATTATTTTTTATTATTATATTAATAATATTATTTTCTATTTTAAATTCTATCAATTAGGCAATCACTTACTAATCATTCCATATTCAGTAGTCGTTCCATATTTGGTAGCAGTTCTATATTTGGTAACCGTTCAATTAGTCAATCACTTAGTAATTGTTCCTTATTTGTTTAAGAAGTAATAATGGATTCGTTTAAAAAGGCTTTTAAAAAGGCTTCTAGACCGGGCCAAACTATTAAAAAGGCCAGGCTTAGGCCGAAAAAATAAATCGTAGGCCAGACTCAGGCTTTCAAAGCCTGGCCTGGCCTGACCTATTCCCACCCCTAGTTCCTTAGACTTCCTATTGTAAAATTGTCTTAAGAGTTAGGAGTGACTTATGATGTGTAAAATTGGTCAGAAGTATAACAACTCTGTTCCTGCATGTGACTGAGTAACTAAGTTATTAAATTTCTCCAATCTTGTTTGCTAATCTTGTTTTTTTTAGCATTATTCTAATTGCAGTTTGTTTATTTTTTTTCAATGCCATTCACCCATCACGGAGAATAGAATGCTTTAATGTCTTTTTTGCTTTGTAGTACTTAATACTTATGCCATGCAGCTTTCTTATAATAATCCTGTCTGCAGAACAAAAGTACAAATAAAGTATCTAATGGTGTTTTGAAGCCTTCTGCTCATAATCAGCCACCAAAAGTCAGTGAGGTATTGTAGCTGCTGTATACGTTTTCTTTTGTAACTCTCTACTTATTGTCTTCTAATATGATGAACTGTTGTGTTTAAGCAGAAGCAAGTCAAAGCTGAGAAACTTAAGGTTACTAGGGATTACTCATTTCTTTTGTCTGATGATGCGGAGCTTCCTGCTCCATCAAAAGAGCCTCCATCTAGGAATATATCTGTGCGCAGTTCTGGTATGTTGCTGCTTGGATGTGTTGTGTGGTGTTTAATTGTGGGTGTTTCAAAATATTTTTCTGTGATAAAGGAAACTTATACAGGGTTTTTGCTGATGTTCAAGTGGGACAAGCAGCTCAAGTTGCAGGAAGGAGTAAGCAATCTATGAGCAATGGTGGCAAGCTCGTTCGTAGTAGTGCTGAGGACCGGAAACTTGTTGCCAGGGCTAGTCATTTAGCTCCTAAACCACAATCCAATTATAAGTTAAGTTCTGCCAGTCAGGCCAGTAAGGCATCAGTAGATTCTAGAAAACAGATTGGTAGCAACAGTCGCAATGGACAACAGCTTGGTAGCAACAGTGGGAATGGACCAGGCCGGCCAGTAGGGCCAAAAGGGTTGCCGTCTAAGATGCCTGTTAATAGCATGGGAAATAAATCAGTCACACCTGGCATGAGAAACCCTGCGAATGGTGTGCAGAGGCCACCCACTTCAAGGGTTCCGTCGTCTGTTCCAAAACATGTGGAACAAAGAAGAGATGTTAGAGAACAGAATAAACCCAGAATACTACCGAAACAACCAGTTTCATCATCAAAAGCTCAGGTATAATGTAATGCTATATACATATGCTCATTTATGATTAACTTGATTCACACTTCTTACGATGTTATATGTTCAATTGCTTGACAGATAAGTAAGCCACCACTTAAACAAATTCCTAAGCGTTCTGATTTGCATGATCAGCGCCCCAAGAGTAAAGTTGGTAAACGACGCGCTGATGAGTCTGAGGATGAAATGGATGTTAGCAGAATGATCAGATCAATGTTTAAGTAAGCTTTTTATGTTTTTTTTGGTAATTTTAGATAATGTTGATTTTTGCATGCGGGGTCATTCTTATTCTAGCTCTTGTTTCTTGATATCTCTGTACTGATTTGAAATCTTGCAACTGAGTGAGACTATGCTTTAATGACCGAACGTCCTCTCCTCATTACACATGATTTATTATACTTGTTTATCATTTTGTTGGTTTTCTTGCAGTTACAACCCTAACAGATTTGTTGACGATGACGACGACGATAATATGGAGGCAGGCTTTGATGAAATCTTGAGGGAGGAAAAGAGGAGGTTGGTATCTCTAAAGCTTAAACTATGATATTTACTGCATTCTTCAATCATACTTTTGCTTGAAATAAAACTATGAACCCGAAACCTACTTGAAATAAGAAAAAACCTTTCTGCCATTTTTTTATTCTCAAAATAGGACATTGGTCGAATTATCTGGTGCCTATTTACGCTTATAACTATATAACCTTTATGTGTCTATTTTTTTTGTTGAATTACGTGCATTTTTCTGTTGACCTTTTCTTTTTCTTTTCATATACTGGATAATGCTGATCTTTACAACAAGTAGTTTTGTTAATAGTACTGTTAATTCTTCGTAATATGAAAGGTAGATGCAGTTAATGGCACTGTGGAAATAAAGTACATTCAACACTCTTTGTTCTTTGTTTGAACAAAGGGTTAAACTCCTGTAAAATGAAGTTTTATTTCTAGTCCCTATAAAAAATTTCTTGTACTTTTAGTGGAAAAGAAGAGTGCTAGTTACACACTTTAAAGAATAGTAACTCACTCCTTTCTCTTAGTTGAAATTCAAATGGGTTTCACATAAATTTCAACTAATAAAAGCATACTAGAAAGTACGTTAGCATTTCCTATTAGGAAGATTATATTTAAAAGCTACTGTGTGAGTTACTTATTTCATTTTCCTGATTTGAGTGATTTCCTTATAAATGTTATCAATATCCTTTACTCATATTTTCATATTTAGGGTGGGTTTGTTTGGTTTTAGAGAATGTTATTTAATTTTTTTAATTTTACTTACGCAAGTTTTCACTTTATTTTTAATTTTAAAAGATTTGTATGGAAAATTGTGAAGATTTTCATTGTTTGTATACAAAGTTTTCAAAATAAGTATTAATCTAAAACTAAATACAAATACAATATATAAATAAAAAAATGCTATGAAATAATCTTTTGGGCCAACAAAACATCCAAAAAATGTAATATTTTAATGTGCTGATGATTGTGTATTATATATGCAAACAGTGCTTTAATTGCTAAGAAGGAGGATGAAGAGCAACTTAGGTTGATAGAGGAGGAGGAGGAAAGACAGCGGAGACGAAGAATGTCCAAGTTAAAGAAGCGTAAGCTTGGCGACTAGTAGTAACATGGAAAGAAAATACCATTCTCAGTTTTCAAATTATCTGTTTGATTATTATGAGATCTGATTTGCTCAATTCAATCCAATGGTGATTCAAAAGCAAGTGATGTTTTGTCAAAGCTAGTTTGTATTATATTTTGTAATTTGTAATAATGCTAATCATACAACTAATAATTACAATTTTTTTATTGTTACAAAGGGGCAAGTGCCCGGAAGTTAGTTTTGATAGATTTGGCCTTCAACCCTAAATTTTATTGGTCATATTATTCAGATGAGTTGATGTTTAAAGTTTAATAAAGATGGATTTGGGTTGGCCTGAAATATCAGATAATCATATTTTTAAACAAACGACAATTATAATTTTTTTTTGTATTTGGTGAGGTGTATCTTTTGCTTCAAAGACCACTGTTATAGGCTGTTGAGAGTAGATCATATATGTTTTTAATTTTTGTATTTGGATCTTCACCTCTATCGAATCTAACAATGTTCCATTTAAACTCCTTTTTCTTTTATTTTTCCCTTGTCTTTCCGGTTCCTCAAAAGATCCATTACTTTTTATTTTATTAAAAAAACGGAACTTAATTCAACGGTAAAATGAGTAACAGAAGAACTCTTTATTGAATGACTTAATTTTTTTTTTACCCCTTACTTTTTTTGTTTGAATTCTATTTTGTTCTGTCATTTTAGTTCGTTAAATATAATTTTTTTATTGTAAAATAATATTAAATAATGATCACATGGTTTTGCTGACTAAGTTGTCTGAGATTAAAAAAAATAAATAAGAACGAATTGAAAAACAAAATTCAACATGGAAGAACTCATTTATCTTTCCAAACTCATCTACCTTCTTCCCAACCTCATCTACCTATCCTACACTTTGTTAGAAACACCTATCATTCTTCTTCTTCTTCTTCCCAAACTCATTCACATACCTTATATTTTGTTAAAAACACTTGGTATTTTCCTCCTCCTCCTCCTCTACACTACCAAAGTTACTATTACTAATCTCGAAACAAAAACAAAAAACAGATTCAATATCAACAATAGAACAAAACTCTAAAATATCCAAACTTGAGCTAAAAAATGAAGAGACTAGAAAAACAAAGAACGACCCAAAAAAATAAAACTAGTGTTGAAAGTTTTTTTTAGGTTTGCTTCTGATTTGTTAAATGATTTTTCTGTTATTTGTCATGATTTTTTATGTTTGAACAATCCCAAAAATAAAAATAGAGCAAGTTGAATTTAAGTTATTGTTCTCTATGTTCTTCCTTTTTTCATTTAGTTTAAATTTATTTATCATATACGAGTATGTTTTGAGTTTGAAAGAAAAAGATAAATTTGAATTAAATCTAAAAATACTCGTTCAAAGTAAAGGTAAAAATATTAAAAAGAATTTTCATTGAGAAGAAGATAACTTTTTGTTGAAATGTGTTTTGGTTTCATTCAAGATAATGAGTTTAACTATATAGCTAAGACATTTACAAACTTTAACTAAAACCTATTTCAGTCACTAATCATTAAAATAAATAACAAACTAAAATAAAATAACATAGGGTAATTTCCTGAAACATGACATTCGATTATATAATTGAAAATCTATATTTATATAACACAATAATTATTTATAAGGTCACGATGTGCTTAACAATTTTTATTTATCAAAATGATGGAAAAGGACGAATTCCTAATCCTAATTAAGAGATGATTTTCATTTGACACGTGTTGTGTATTAAGCAACTTGTGTCTTTAGTTTCGATTGATTAATGATATTTTTATGATTATATCATTCTTCACTTGAATTTAAGCATCATGACATTAACATTACATTGCTGAATTGAATTCAGTTCAACTCAATGATGCCGATTTTGGGAATTTCTTCACATTTTCTTCCAAAACCCATTTCACCTCTTTGTTGTTTCAGGTCACACTCTTCCTATAACACTTTACATTCATACTCTAATTCCTTACATTTCATCATTGAAGCCTCTTTAACTATAAACTAGTCTTTTTATTTATTTATTTATTTTTTATTTTTTAATTTATAATTCATAATTTGTACAGTTCATCTCACAAATGAGTAATCACTCATGATTTAGAGTATGAATTTCTTTTAAAATAGAAAAAATTAGGTGTATGAAGAAAGAATCTTATAATTACTGGAAGAATTTGAAATTGCTTTTCTTTTTTTGAAGTTGAAAGAAAATTAGGATTTTTTTTAAAAATAAAATAAAATAAAGCTCTGTTGTTTAATCTCTTCTTGTTTCACTTTTTTTGTTTTGTTTTGGTCTTATCTTGTTTCATTTTTAAAAAATGTGTTTTCAGGAATAATGGAGATTCCAATGGCTTACATGAACAAAGGTAACCTTCTTTTCTTTTTAAATGTGTTCACAATTTGGAAATTAATATAAGATTCTGTGTCTTAGGTTAGATGGTAATAAAAATGAGGACAAGTCCAAGGTATGTTTGCTTTTGTTTCAAATATGTTGTGTCTTTTACATTTCCCCTTTTCTTTTTGTCCTAACCGTTTGATTCCCAAGGGAAGAACACTCTAGTAATTTGAATGAGAGGTAAGTAAAGTCTCACCAATGATTGTTGCGGCCAATGTTTGAACTCTATCAAGTAGATGATTGTTCCAGCTAGTGTTCGAATTTGCACTGAAACTCATTAAACACTTGGTTATCAAGTGTTTCATTGTTATTTTTGCATCCCCCTTTTACTCTTTCTATCCTAATTTCTCAAGTGCTTCATTGCTTTCTTATTGTTTTTTCCCTTCTTTTTATTTTAGTCATTTTCTGATGGTGATGAACAAAATGTGAAACATGATAATATTTGGCAATTGTTCAGAGAAGCTCAGCAGAGTTAGTCATTTCACCTTACTCATACATGTGGTTTATACTTTGTGGAAGAATGTTTAGTAATTTTGGTGTATTTTTCTTATTGTATGCAGACATACTATACTTAAACAATCAACGCCTTGGTGCCATTGTGGAACTTCACAAATCAAAGAAAGAAAAACAGTCCCTATTGGATAAGATAAAGAAATTGGAAGGAGAAAAGCAGGGGGGTGCTGGTAAAAGTGATTGCATCATGACATGTGCTTTTGTACCTAATACAACTTTTCGATCAATTGTAGATTAATGTCTTTTATTTGTTATTAACAGCCACTAGATTATCTTCTGTTTTACTATTAAAACATGTATTGGTTAACAATAACCAGAAACTAAAGATAAATAGATGACGTGAAACACGATAAAGTGGACACACAATTTGATTAGGAAGTTTGGTCAATTGTGCATATGTCTGACAACAAAACATTCACTCTGATTTCTATTAATCGCGATTAGGGTTACATGATTACAGCTTGTGCTTCAATACTGTTTCCCCACTCCACTTGAGCAATTGTCCACTTATTAGTAAATATGAGCCGCCATACACAACAACATGATTCCATACACTTTCACTTTTATAATTATTTAATGTTGACACATAACATATGTCTGATTACATAATATGGTTTTTTTTCCCTTAAACAATTATGAAATATACTTTTTTTTCCCTTTGATTAAACAATTAACTTATCTCTTTCGTTTTCCCCTTTAATTACTTAACTAGGATACGTTGTTCTCATTTTTATTTGTGGCTATTCTCTTCTGGTTACAGTACCTATTTTATTTTAAAATTGCACAAGTATCTATAAGTAGGAAACTTAATCACTGCTGATATACTGAAATTATATATAATGAGAAATATAATTGAACTAATAGAATTGTGCTAATAGAATTGAACTAAATGTCATTTTTCATATCTTTGCTAACAGAAATTTAAAATTTGTTTGATTTTAACAATGATATGTTTATATATATTCTTAGAAGTCTACAGTTCATCACTAGGAGGATGAATTAAACTACTGTTTCTGTTTGTATTTTGTAAACCAGATAGGCTATCAATTTGTTCCGAATTGCTGCTTCGAATAGACTCAATGGTCCTTGGCAGTGTAATTAGCCCTGCAGAGGCATCTGAATTGAGAAGTTTTGTGTTAAACCACAAAGTGAGTGTGGCTGATGTCTTTAATGTCGTCTCACATAAAAGAGATTCCGAACTACTGGCAGAACTTCGTCACTTTTCAGATGAAAGCAAAAGGTAAATCCTGCCTGCAGTTGATCATTTTATTTTATTTTCACATTTAAATGTAGCAACTAATGCTTGAATGTATTCCGTGTAAGTTACCTTCTTAATATCTGATTGTTATTCTTTTTATCAACTTCATTCAGGAATGGTTTTCATATTATTCACATTTGCACTGAAATGACACCATTGGTGCCTAGAGGATCTGTAGCATCATATGTAACTGGCATATCTCGTGCACTTCAAAGAAAAGGCCACCTGGTGGAGGTTATATTGCCCAAGTAATTAAGAAACTGATGTCTTTTTATCTGTTTCCTTGCTTCTTCTGTTATTTCTTTCAATTAATGTCAACCAAAGTAAGCACAAGATTCTTAAGCTATTTAGTGATCTTTATGAACGACTATTGTTCTATTTCGATATTAGTCTAATAGTTCCTTGATATTTACTATTTTTCAATTTAGTTGTATCTAATAATCTAACTACTATGTAGATATGAATGTTTAGACCTAGAGGAAGTGCAAGGGTTGCGTGAAGTTAATGTGGAGGCTTACTCATATTTTAATGGTCAAATACATGGAAACAAAATTTGGACTGGGTTAGTTTTACTTTGTTTGCTTATTAATAACCATTGGTCTGCATCTAAAATGAACATAAAATAGTATGTATTGGTGGTGACTAAAAAATTGATGAAAGATATTAGGAATAAAGTTTCATGTCTTTGTTTATTGTTTAAAATAAAATCTACTGATATTGCTTTCCTTTATACTTACCCTTAGTGTATGACAGAGTTGTTTATGACATTGGAGTCACTTTGGTCGAGCCACAGCACTATTCGTCCTTTTTCAGCCGTGAGATGATATATGGTTACCCGGATGATTTTGAAAGGTAAATGAAATCCTAATTTCCATCTGCTATAAGACTAATAAAATTCTAAAATTTGAAGTTCATATATCACTAATTATATAGTTTGAAATGTTTGTTATTAAGGGGACTTTTGATAAAGAATTAAAATTAATGTCTGGAAAGCAGAATGGTTTCTTCAAATGTGAGTTTTTGAGCTTGACAATATATTCTTTGAGTGCTGTCACTGTTGCAATAAAATTGGATGAATTGGTTTACAAATTGCAAAGTTGAAAAGAAAGAAGCTAAAAGGAGGACAACTATTTAATAATATCAATATGAGTAGGGATCAAATTATACCGCTGTAATACTTAGGTACTATTATACTGCTCAATAAAATTTTACCTCACAAAAGTCAGCGTTGGATTAAAAATTTATATCATATGGATATTATCTCTGATTTTATTTGCATAAATCTAAAAATATTTGATGTCATTGAGATGCTTTTTTTAATGAAAGCGTATAAGATATAAATATCAATGTACCTCATTGACACATCAATAGGCTTTAAGTTATTATGCAAGTATTTGATAAAAAATTATTATGCTGTGTAATAGTACTCAAGTATTACAGTGTAATTTGGTATCTCCTTTATCAAAAAACTATTCGGGAACCCATTATGACTATCTTTTTATGCATTCAAACTGTGTTCTAAAAGAAAAATAGAAAGGACGCTCTGATTAGCTAGTATCGAATCAGTACCTTACTTTTGAAAATAAGTGAGTGGAATATAAAATCTGATCAACTTAAGGTTTTTCCTCTATTATGTGTACACAATTGTCAATAATCTTGATGTGAAATCTTCTGCCATCAGGTTCTCTTACTTTTGTCGTGCCTCATTGGATTATATAGTAAAATGTGGGAAGAAGCCCGATATACTGCATCTACATAACTGGGAGACTGCCATTGTTGGGCCCCTTTTCTGGGATATATTTGTTAACCAGGTTTCTGTTAGAATATTAGAAAATAGTATCTCTTAGTTTATATTGTAAGATCAGTTTATAATTTAGAGAATATCAGATTATCTCTTAGGAATTAGGATTAGTTTTATACTACTTAGATATTATTATATAGGTATCTTAGTGCTGTTTTATTAATGGAGAATAATTCAACCATCAAGAAAATGCCACTGAATTTTTTATGGCCTCAAATACAGACTATCCAACTCTTGAAAGTTCATATTTATATTATTTGTTTAAAACATCATATCATATAGGGTCATGTCATTGTCTACTTGATTTCAAAAAGGCTTTAGATGTAATGGTAAGTTCTTATTATTGGCTCCATGTCACCTTTTCTTGGAGCTTATCTTCTTGTATTTATACAGTCAACTAACTAACATGTAATGAACCACAAATGACTTTGAATTTTGAAATACATGTATAAATTGTAGGTTTTGTATCACTAATACAAATTGTGATTCAACTATTTTTTATGTATTTTCTTTCGTCAATTCTTGTCAAAGATTTTGAAAGTCTATTGAGCTTAAATTGTTGAATGACAAGAAACAGAAGCAAAGCTATTGAATGCACCTTGTTTGCTCTTTGTCATTGCCGTATTTTAGTTCTTTTGAAACAAAGACTTCACACAGCCACTCACTCAGTTACTTTCCCTAGCAGAATTTTCACACATTTACTTTTGTTTCTTCAATCCTTAAATTGCTTTGGATTTTTAGAAAATAAAACCTGCAAAGTTCATCTGGTTGCATGTAGGGAAAATTTAAATAATGAAGATTATATGGCATTATCAAATAAATATTTATTGCCACTAATTCTTCTACTTCTGGTTATTTGTAAAGAAAAAAGATCACTTGCAATATTCTCAATCATTTTTTTGTTTAGGGACTGGGAGGAACCAGAATATTACTGACATGCCATGGCTTCAATTCACAGGTTAGCTGGACGCTTTCTCCTATTGGATATGCATTTTGCACTGGGTTTTCTAAATATTGATAATTCTTCCATCTGGAATTTGCACGGAAAAAATACACTTAGTTTGTTATAGAGTTAATGTTTTCATATGATCATGTCAATCTTGTAATTATTGGATGTGCTATTTATGTTATAGGGTATTGAGCAACCAGATAAATTAGCCTTATGTGGACTTGATCCTTCAAGTCTTCATCGCCCTGACCGTCTGCAAGACAACACTAACACACAACTTGTCAATATTTTAAAGGTGTTCTCTCACTCGTGTATTCTTTATTTTTCCACCCACTTTTATTCTCTATAAAAATTGCAAAATGGTATTGAAAAAACCATTGGGGATTTCTTTTTCTAACTGGTTTTCCCTCTTATCAGTAAATCTAGTTCCTTGGACTAGTCTTTCATCTTAATATTAATTATGAATTTTGAGAATTGTTGCACTTGCATCTGGGAGCAAGGCATTGTTACAAACAATTAACTTATTTTATGTATTAATTCCCCTAATGTTGCAGCAATTAGTTGTTTAATAACATCATTTTCCAAACCACAATGACTAATTTTTTGAGACTGGAGGCATATTTACTAATGACTGTACAATATTGAGTCTGCCATCAAATTTACAGGGGGGAGTTGTCTATTCAAACAGAGTTGTCATAATGTCATCTTTCCATCCAAAGCATGCAATTGTTCGTAATTTGAGTCATGAACTGGAACCTACTTTAAATCTTCATGGGTAAGTGTTGTACCATTTTAGCATTTTTCATATCTTGTTTATATATATTTGATAGAGTTATTTTCGTTTTTCCTGCAAGTCAATATTAATTATAAGTTGTTAACTAAAAAAATGTTGTAGTTAACTATTTTAAAATAATGCCCTTCAATAACATGACTTTTATACTAAGGCCTTTTCCTTAGTATTCAAAATGGAGAATTACATTTGGTTGCAGGGACAAGTTGGTCATTGCTCCTTATGGATTTGATAAATCAACATGGGATCCTTCAACAGACTATTTTCTTCCAAAAAAATTTAATGCTGAAAATATGAACGGAAAAGCTGTTTGCAAAGTTGCGTTGCTGCAGCGGCTGGGGTTATCTGAACATTCTTCTATTACTGTTGTAAGTGGTCCTCTCTTTGTTTCCTATAAGCCTTAATTATTTGTGCGTGTGACAAATGTTAGAATATAAGGTGTCAGTTTTTGTATTTAAAAGAAAAAATAACAAATGCAAATAGAAAATATTTTCTCAAAGTAAACAAGCAGTAAGGTTGCTTGTTTGGAGCAGCCTTTTTTGAACTAAAACTTTTTATCACTGGTATGATGATAGTGTTGTGAATTTCTGTATGTTGTTTTACTTGGCTTGTCTGTTCATTATTGAAATTTTTATCAGGTTGGATGCAATATTTCAGAAGGAGCTAATGTTGATGAGAAAAAGATTAAGGATATTGTTTTGAATGCTAAGCAACAGAACGTCCAGGTTGGGCCACCTCTATGGAACTTATTGTTGCATTGCTTATAATTTGACTTCCTCATTTACTGATATACTATTCTGGACTCAATTATAAGAAGAAAAAAAAATGCATGCATTTGTTGGACTAAAATATAAGCAAATGTCGACTAATCTATCTACATTTCATATTATTATATAAGCAAAAATTGTTATTCCAGAGGATTTCTTGTTTAAAACCAGTTTTGAATGATTATTAATTCTCTGCAGTTTATATTTATGTGGACCAGTGAAAGACCAGTCTTGAATCAGGCAATAGATTCACTTCAGAAGGAACTCAAGGTTGCCTCCACACTGTCTTAAATTTTTTTTTGTAACTTCTTGCAACAGTTGTGCGTGTATGCAGGCATTGAATATTGATAGCTTTGGCATATCTTGTTATTGCTGTCATTGTCATGCATACTGAACTTTTCTGGTCATAAAGATGCATTATTATGATATTATGTTATAGAAAGCTAATTAGTAGTATTTATTTAGCGTTGTATGCTACTAACACTGCCATTTCGTTCAAAATCTGCAGGATGATAATATTAAATTTGTGCGTGCAAATGATGAAGCTCTATTGCATTTATTATTCGCAGGATCTGACATTATATTGTGTCAATCGTTTCTTGATCCCACTGATGAAACCCCAGTAAGTCCATCCCCTTCCTCACCCCCTTTAATGGTGATTTTTCTCTACTGATTATCACTTAAAGTAAAACATGAAGTTGCTTGTTTCTCAAAGAAATTGGTTCTTATCAAATTGCACTTTATTTCATTTTTCCTGTGTAGTATTTAATAACATTAATATAAACAAATTTGGTTTTGTGCGGAGATATTTTCATGTGTTATGTGGAAATTTTAGGGGTCAATGGTTTGGCTATCAACATGATTAATGAATAATGATATAATAGGGAGAATTACACTTACCTCCCTTGTAGTTTCAGTAAACAACACACATACCCCCTCTAATATTTAGAAATCACTCACCTCCCTTGGAGGTTAACGGCACTTACCAGTTTTTCATGAGGATTGGTAGGTGAGGACTTTACAACAATTGATTTGGGAGAATATACAATATATTTTTGGATTTATTTCACTATAATTTTAGGTTTGATGTTATTTGTGTTGATGTGGATCTTATTTTTCTATTTGATTTGAGGAAGCAAAAAACACATTCATAGATTTATTGTGTGGTCTCCAGAAAAGGTCTAGATCTTTTTCTCACATAATTTTGCCTTTTTGGCTTTGGTTCTTGAGTCAAAATCGATGGTTGCAATTGATGGGTAATGCGGGAGTAGTATCACAAGGGTGGTGATCGTTAAATGCCAAAAAACTAGGTGGTACATTGACCTTAATAATCCAATGTTGACTCTTAACAAAAGGGGTATGTGATACTTGAAGAAAAGAGTAAGGGAGGTCCATGCTCATTTTAAAACTAGAGGGAGTCTCATTGTCATTTATTGATATTTCAAGGGAGGTGGCAGTTTTCCTTATATAATATTATGGCGTCATTTAATCAATATAGTTGATTCCACCTAATGGAATAAGACTTGGCGGTTGTTGTTATGTGGAATGTTAATTGAATTGTACAGTTTTTTATAAATTGAATATGTAGCTCAAAGCATTAAGGTATGGAGCAGCTCCAATAGCAGTTAGTCCGGACGCTGACACAAACAGGTAGAAGAAGTCCACAACAATATTTGTGATGTGTATTTTTTTTTCTTCCATACTTGTATAATACTCACATCATCCATATTTTCTAGGGCGATACCTTTTGATAGAAACTTCATATACCATGACCAGGAGGCAACTAAATACTCAAAGTTAATCAACAATACCTTTCGGAACATGTCACTTGGCCTTGCCATTGATGAAATTGTATGTAGTTTCTGGTACTATTTCTTATATAAGTTTTACCAAAATGCTACTCCCTCTATTCCTTTATACATGTTGCTTTTGGAGACACTTTTTGTTTCTTTTTACATGTCGTTTTGATAGTTAAAGTTACGTTTTGTCCATTTTACTCTTGTCTGCCATTAATTATATTTCAGATTTTCCATAAAGTAATTGCTCTCCCAATTTAATTCTTATTGACCACTGTACTTAGTGAAGGTTGATTACTTGCAGAATGACAACTTTTGGAAAGCTTTAATTTTTTTGATGCTGGAACAAGCTTTTTTTGGGACTAAAAGCTGGAATTAGCGTTGATGAATAGAATACAAACCGTTTTCACATAAAAGCAAGCAACAAGCAATTGTTTTGTTTGCATTGAAAATGTTATTTTTTTGAGAAATTTATCGAGAATACTAATGAAAGAGGTTAAATAAATAAAAATGGAGGAAATAAATAATAAAGTTATAATAGATTTTTTTTGTTTGTCATACTAGCTTATCCTTTAACTGCAAAAACTCTAAAAGCGACATGTATTAAGGAACGAAGAGAGTATATGCTTTAGAGAGCTCATTCATGTCCAATGTTTGACAGGTTTGGTGACTGGCACTAATATGACATTAGTATATTACATTTAATCACTTCTATTTTCTTAAATTATTATTGGTGTTTATGTGTCTCTGTCAATGTTGTGTTTAGTGTTTGTGTGTGTTAGAGACTCATTAATGAATTATTGACTTTGATGTGGGTGTAGAGGAATAGCTCATCGAAGTGGAAACATAGCATAATGGAAGCAATGGTGCATGACTTATCATGGGATGGTGAATGCTACGAAGTTCATGTGGCAGCTTACTCAACTATAAAGAATATGTGAAGACCATGTTAAGTGGGTCTGATGTACATGTATGTATGTATTGTGTATATAGGATTCATAAGAATATGTGAAGACCATGTATGTACTATAAAGAATATGTGACAGGTTTGTTGGCTGAAAAGTTATTTATAAATTTGTAAGTCATTAGCTAGCTCTTCAAACTTGGTATATGCTGTAAAATATGTAATGTAGATGGATTGCTAGAATCAATAAGAACTCAGTTTGAAGCATATTATTTTAAAGTTTGATGCAAAAGCAATAATCAATAGCATTAAATCATATTATGAGTAAAAAAAAAGTCATATTATGAGAATCTTCCGGAGTATGGTTTTATATTTTTGCTTGGAGGCGTATTTTAGGAATTGACAAAATTGCTGAGCAGCATTTGTAAAGCAACAAAAGAATAATGTTCTTCGTGCTATTGCAAGTTGCAAAGGTGGTTTTATATATATGTCTCTGATTATGTTCCTAACAGTAAAAAAATTATTTTTTGATCTATTTATAAATTGTGAAAAATAAAAAACATATTTAAGTCTACTTCTCTTAGAATGGGAGGAAAGGCTAGGCGAGATGAGAAACTTTATTTTGATTTTTTAACAATTATAGTATTTATATAATAATATTTTTGATAAAAATAAAAATATTTAAATAAAAATAATCTCAATCTTTTAAGTTTAGTTTAATTTTGACTTAAATCTTTTAAGTTTATTTTTTTTTATTTGGTTTTTTAAGTTATATCGTTTGCATTTAGTCTTTAGGATATATTAAATTAAATATGTCATCCTTTAAGTTTGAATTTTTTTACTGTTATGAAATTTAATTAAAATATCACAACAAATGTCCAAACTATTTTGCATGTGAAAGAAATTAAAAAAATTGATTACATAGATAAATATTTATTACTTTATTTTTAAAGTTATTTGTGAGTTTAAATTATTATAAATATATCATTTATAAGATTTAATGAATATTTTTTATAAAATTAATATGAGGACATATTGTTGGCGCATTTGATAGATTATCAAATGATCATAAAAGTTTTTAATTAAATACTGTTGTCGAAATTGAAATAAAAAATAAATAAAATATAATTTAAAGAATTAAATCGAAATAAATTATATTTAAAAGACATACACAATAATTTAATTAAAGTTATAGACTATAACTATATTTTAATCAAATATTTAAGTAAAATTTAAAAAAGAAATTGAACAACACAGTTAAGTTTAAGATAATTTTTCTGCCATATCTCTATTCCTTTTCAACTTAATAGACCCTTAAAAAACTAATGAGTTGTAATGTTACAAATAACAATACATTATTACTATTTTGGTCATTAAATTAATTATCGTCAATCAAATGAATAATTTTTTTTTATAAAATTTCAATTAAACTTCAAACTCAGCAACATAATTTTAAATATGTTATATATCTATTGATGCATGCAATGCACGAGAGGACAAGAAGTCATACCTTTTATTAATTTAATATTAATAAATATTTTGTCTAAGTTTGAGAGTTTTATTGATTTTAATATTAATAAATGGTTTGGCTAAGTTTGAGATAGGTGTATTACAATTTCATTTGGAGGCGGTGTAAGCCGTGTTTGGACGAAGAATTGCGTAACAATCCGAAGAAAGAAAATTGAAGGCAAAACTTACTTGAACTGTTGACCAACTTCAAACAACCACTGTTGGAATTTATAATCGCAGAATCAATTCCAAAATGGTACCAAAATCTGGTCAAACTCAAAATCCTTCTTGGTTTACGCCCAAAAGGTATTCCTTCGCAAACCTACTTTTGCATTTCAATTCCCTTTCTATCTTTAGAATTTCGATATCAATTTGAAGCACACGGATATGTGATATATTGTGATTTCAGGCTTCTTATAATATTTTGCGTCATAAACTTGATCAACTATGTGGATCGAGGAGCTATAGCTAGCAATGGTGTAAATGGAAGTCTTGCAACTTGTACTGATTCTGGTATTTGTTCTGCCGCTACTGGAATTCAGTATGTTCTACTATTCCTTTACATTTTTTTGTATTATTTCTAATTTTGCTTTTACTGTGTTTGGTTCTGCGGTGACAAAAGTTGATATCGTAAAATTGATGTAGTTTATAAACTGACTGGATTGTTTAGATACATTTATGGAAAAGTGGGTTGAATAATAGATTTGAGAGTAAAAATCAATTGTAAAGCCAAAACCTACGTATGGTAGCTTCATGTTAGAATCAATTCTATTCAAACACATCCAAACATGTCAAGAATCTAACAAAATTAACAACTAATTACTAACACTGACTATTAAAAAAAATGCATATAACTTTCAAATTTTAGGACTGAAAACAAAATAAGTAAATTTTATAAGGACTCACATATATGTATATATATATATATATAATTATTTAACTTAGTACAGTAGCGTGGTTTTTCACATTTCAGGGGGGATTTTAACTTGAACAATTTTCAAGATGGAGTTCTGTCATCTGCATTTATGGTTGGACTTCTAATTGCTTCTCCAATATTTGCTTCTCTTGCCAAAAGGTGAATTGCTTTAATGTTACATTGTGCATTAGCTTCTGCCTGCTTCTGACAGTTTTCATACTTATGCATTTACTGTGACATCAAAATGTCTAAATGATATATTGTTTTTTACATTATTTGATGTACAGGTTAAATTTTGTAGTGTTGATGTTACATGTGTATAATTTAATGTTAGCTGAGGATGCTTCAATCAAGCTGTGCATAGGACCTTTTAGCCACCATAATGAAAATAACAGAAGAAGATCCTTGACATTGCGGGGTTGTTTAAATGACTCAATATGTTGTGAATTTTTTGAGTCCCTTGATCTAACTGTATAGAACAAATTGAATATTCACTGTGTTTGAACATTCCACTTCAGACATGAAACATCGCTAGACTTCCTCTTACATGTGGGATTTGTGGAGGAGAAGAATTAATAATCCAACAGCCCAAGTTGTTTGGTCACTGTAGGCCCATTATATCATGTTAGGGTGGAACAATATCCAATATCTTTTTGAGGAACTGTTCATCCCAAAAGGTTCAACAGTTTGTATCTCTGACACTAGGGATAGAAAGAAAGTAAAATTTTGTTTTCTAGATTCTTTATTCAAGTTCAAAGTTCTTGTTGCTGAAGAGTCTAAAGTCTATACTTGGGTTACTTGTCTGATCATTTCCTGTTCTTTTAAAATTCACATCAGCGAATAACACATCACCGTGTAATTTTTTGTTTCCATTAAGTCCTTGCAGTTTGGTTAATGTAATCATAGAGGTGTAAGAATTCTACAAACAAGTAGCTATTTCTGCACTTAAATAATCCATTCTATTTACTGTTATAAATTGATTGATATTTATTCTTCTGTGGTTTATCTAATCTTTAAGGAAATAGAAAGAAGTCACATTTTCGTTTCTCCTTCTTTCTAATTTTACGTAACCTTCCTATCATCTAGTATGAGTTTATTTGATCAACTGTGAACCACATATATTCTAAAAGAAAGCTTAAGTAGCTTAGAATGAGATTAAATATTTGCTATCTTCATGTTCCATATTTAATTGAATGGTGGTCTAATGCATTATCATTTTTTCAGTCACAATCCATTCCGGCTTATTGGTGTTGGATTGTCTGTTTGGACATTTGCAGTAGCTGGGTGTGGCAGTTCTTTTGATTTTTGGTCTATTGCAATATGCCGAATGTAAGGGAATATTCTAGTGCTTTCAACTTTTCAAGGCCTTCACCATTTTCTCATGCTACATTTGGGTCAGGACTGACAGCATTTTGTTTCACAGGCTAGTTGGTGTTGGTGAGGCTTCCTTCATAAGTCTTGCAGCACCATTTATAGATGACAATGCCCCTGTTGCACAGGTATGCCTTATTTCTCTACTCCCCTTCAGAATTCAATAAAAAAAATCTCTAACATTGAATGCAGAGTTTCGGCTTTATAATGTTTTTATTGATGGCAGAAAACAGCATGGCTTGCTGCATTTTACATGTGTATACCAGCTGGAACTGCTCTGGGCTATGTTTATGGTGGATTGGTAAGATGCACAATCTTACTGTGTTAAGATGGTTTTTATCGTTTATTCTGTTTGGTTGCATGACCTAATTGTTTTCTTTCTGTCATATGAACAAATGACATTTTTTACTACACCTGTTAATTGTGTTGTCTCATTTCCTTGGTGTGTATATATATAGACACATGTTTGTATGTATGTAAGTTCCTTTCCAACTCTCTATGCACTTAGAGATTTTCTTCATACTGGATCCAAAAAAGAAGAAGCTCTTTGATTATCATTTATCACCTACGACCCAAATAAATTGGAATGACTTATTTTCCAATATCTGACAACCTGCTATTGATGTAAAGATGGAATCAGTTTGAGAGTTTAGATTAACACCCACCATACTGCTTATAGACATTAATCTTTGACCAAGAGTAGAAGTTTTCATAAAGCTGAGAGAGAGAGAGAGAGAGAGAAATAAATCAGAAATTTCCTCTTCCTTTTTTTAAAAGTGTAACTGTATCCCCAGCAAACTATGAATGAGACAACAACCTCTTTCAAGCCCACTTTAACTCCATAAGTGGACCCATATGCAACTGCTCTAGAAATTGAATGGCTAAGTACATCCACAACGTAAGTGAATGAAAAAGAAAGGACATAGCTTGAACCATTGCAAAAATAGTTTGGTTATGAATGATTAACTATAAATAATGGAATTCTGCAGGAGAAATATTGAGTACGTTATCCATGTTTTATAATTTATTATGTAAAAGGAAGGATATTTGTGAAACAGGTTTCAGAAGAAACTATTGGTTTACCCTTATATAAGCTACTGGCAAGTTGCATGCTTAATGCTAAACATTACTTTGTGTATGGTCAACAGTACCTTACTTTGAGCATTGTTCAGTGTGATAATGAGTCAGCTTCAAATTTTCAAATAATAATGTACAGGTTGGAAGCCAATTTAACTGGCGCATTGCATTCTGGGGTGAGGCAATTTTGATGCTTCCTTTTCCCATATTGGGTTTTTTAATAAAGCCTTTGCAGTTGAAAGGTAACCATTTTATTATGTTTGATGCAATTTAGAATGCCCTTAATTTTTCTTATTCTTGTAAAGCAACTCACTATCTAATTTCTAATAATAGGTTTTGCTCCTATCGAATCCAAGCAGAGACTGACATCTATCGAAGAAAATGGAGGTATCTCTAAATCTTTTGTATACTACTTTGGTAATTGATGTTCAATATTTTCTAAGGTCTCTGATTGAAATTTATGGGGGACAAAGAAATTTAGAGCATATTTGGTTTCTTAGTCATTTTCAATTCTAAATAAAAAAATGCCACAAGGTTTCACTTTGTTTGATATTTGTTTATTGTTTGTATGAGAAGCAATGATCTTTTTTGCTGTCCCTGTACAAATATTTGAATACAAAAAACAATGTGAAAATAAGGGGGAATTTTTTGCAATTAAAAGTTAAAACAGATAACAGAAATATAAACCAAACAAGCTCTTGAGAAAGTTCACAGGCTGGCTAAAATTTCCCAAGATAAATTTTTTATTTTGAAAAACAGCAGTTGTGCTAATCAAGAGAGAATAAATATAATAATTGTATGTATTTTTAGTGTTGTTATCATGTATATTTAATATTTAGAAACTTTTTGTTGCTGCTTCACTTCCCATCTTAGCTTTGTTTCCTTTTGTATGGTTGTTTTTTTCTTGTGGTACTAAATAATGTCGATGCTCAAAGTTAGAGGTTTCCCTTATATATAGATGATGGCATGCTTGCTGAAGATCAAGCCTTTATCAGAGGATCCAGGTGAGTTGCTCTGTTGCCTTTGATTTTCTGATTTTGTCTGTTTCCTGCTTCTGATGTCAAGTAGAGGAAACCCAAAGCAAATTTTTTTATGATGCATAAAAAAGAGGAGAAGCAAAATAAAGTTAGAGGTAGAATTCAACTACCATTACCCTAAATTCAACTGTCTACGTAGTGAGTTGGTCATATGCATAGTGACATACTGGAAATGGGATTCTCTCGGTGTCATGTTTCCTTTTCCTATTAGAATGATGTGTTGCTCTTAATATAACTGAAAGAGAAGAAAATTATCATTATTAATCACAAATGCCCCCACCTTCACCCATTCCTACTTTCAAATAACTTCTCTTTTGAACTGTTTTTGCATATTATGGTTAAAGTTCAGTTTTACACTCTCGCGATGACTGCCTCTTCTAAAGTTTAGTAAATTTGGGATCTCCTTGGTGATCTTGTGTTCTTCTTGTGGTCCAAGAGATTAATCAAAACATTATTTTTCCCCTTTACAAGTTAGCCTATGATTGTCAGGTTAACATCCAAATTGCGGAATCAGTTCACCAGATTCTCAGAAGATATGCAGGAGCTTTTACATGACCGTGTGTATGTTATAAATGTGCTAGGTACTTGTTCCTTTTCCTTACCTGAAACCTTTCTCTCCTTTGTTTCTGGAACTTGACATTTATTGTTAAAAAAAATTGGAAAATTATCGTGATAGTTTTACCGATCATAATACTCCATAAATTGAATAAATGGTCATTTTTGAGAATTTGATGACGGCACTGTCAATTCTAAACTAGGTTATTTATTTCCTTACTTAGAATTCAATTATTGGCAGGGTATATTGCATACAATTTTGTCATTGGAGCTTACTCTTACTGGGGCCCAAAGGCAGGATACAGTATTTATCATATGGTACTCTCATATGGCCCTCCAACAATTTTATCATATTAAATATTGTGAAAAATTATTACCAAAAAGCCTTAATCTAAATGGTTTTTTTTAGATTTGGTTTTTGCTAGAGTCCAATGGAGTTGATTTATTCATCTAGTGAACTGCAATTTGTGGAATCAGACTTAGTTGTCATTGTTGTTGCTTAATATTATTTGTGTGTTATTGTTACCTTCACTTTGGTACAATTCTGGCATTGCTGTTGGGACCACACTTCCTTGACATTTGTTTCTTGACAGAGTAATGCTGACTTGTTGTTTGGAGGTATTACAATTGTTTGTGGGATTTTGGGGACTTTATCAGGAGGCTTGATTCTTGATAAGATGAATTCAACAATCTCAAATGCTTTCAAGGTAAACATAGTTGATACCATTTTCATACAATGTGAAACAAGTCAAACGACACATGAATCACCCTGTTAGTTTAGCTCTGTTATTTGATTGAAAACTTAGACTTACAAAGCTTGGATTTAAAATATATCTTGATTCTTGACTGAGATGCAAGAAAATCATTTTCACCAGTAATATAGTATGCATGATTTCCTGAATTTAATCTCAACAGTTGTAGCACTTTTTTACCATGTACACGAGGTTTTGTCATCCACTTTATATAGACAAACACACATGTCTATTGTTTGTGTGTGTGTGTATTTCTTTGATTAAGATAAAATAGAGATCGTTAGTAATTTTGTATCCTTATTGATTTCGTGGAGAAGTTCCAAGTTTCTG
This sequence comes from Cicer bijugum, assembly GCA_037974875.1. NCBI lineage: Eukaryota > Viridiplantae > Streptophyta > Magnoliopsida > Fabales > Fabaceae > Cicer > Cicer bijugum. The sequence goes on along the minus strand of JBBPBT010000152.1, from coordinate 8,755,750 downwards.
TAACTGTTATGAAAACATTTATAATTATTGATCTTTTTTTCTGTCTGTATTCTGTTGTAAATAGAAGCAGTTAATTTTTGTAAAATAAATTGTGTATCTGTTAGGATATAGAATAATAGATATTTGGAGTTGTTATAGTTAGTTGGTTATGAGGTAGTAAGGACTTTTGTGTATAAATAGGGAGCTATGTAGTTAGTAGAGATATCTTTGAATATTGTAATCAATTGTTGAATAGAGTATGGTCTCTATTGTGAAGGAGAAACCCTTGGAGGAGAGATTTCTCTCCTAGTTTTTAATAAAGTGTTTCTTTCTTTGGAGTTCAATTCTTGGATTCCTAATAGTATCTTTATCTTCCTTCCCATAAATATAACTAAGTTTGTATATATATAATTACCCTCAAGGGTCGTTTGTTTCAAGACATATGATCAGAATACTATTAAAGTATATAACTTACAAATATGTTTGGCAAATACTTATCATTCCTAGGAATGTTATTAAAACTTTTAGTTCAAAAATAAAAGCAAAATAAAAAATTGGGGTAAAATAAGGTGAAAGTGGGCAGTTGTTAATATGGAAATAAGGGCTGTCAGGACCAAATTCTGATTCTTCAACACCATACTTGGTGCAACTGTTAGAGTCGTTGCCGTGTAGCTGGAGATAATGAGTTCAAATTGTGGATTCAAACTCTTCTAAATGCACGGTAAAGTTACATGCAGTAGATCATTAATGGATTTAGCCCTTCCTTTGATTTGCCATGTTGAGAGCTTTATGGCCCAAGGTTGTCCTTTTTTTAACTACTTATTTTAGGAGAATCAAATCCAATTTTATACTATGTTGTTAAATTCATTTCTTCTTTGGCTTCCCTTGCTACAATTGCAGCTTCTCTTTGGAGCAACATTTATAGGGGCAATCTTTTGCTTGGTTGCTTTCCTTTTCAAGGGCTTGCCTGGTTTCATTGTTTTCTTCTCTGTGGGTGAACTGCTGATATTCGCCACCCAGGTAATTTTATGGATCACTTGCTGGATTAAATTTTGTATCCCTTAAAGTGTTCACCTGCTTTTTTATTTGTATGACAGTTGCATTCTGTTAGTTTTGCATTGGATTAGATTAACTTTTGTAGATTCAAATACTTAGTGCGATGAACTTGAAAATGAGAGCCATTATAGTAATTTACTAATTTAATCTTGAGGTTGGTGGTTTATCCTTTTCACTTCTTGGATGAGTTTACGTACAATTCCCTTACATTGCATGAATAGAATAAATAATAATTGCAACTATAGTCAAAGCAAATTTGTGTATTCTATTTCGAAGTCCTTGCCTTAAAGTGTCCATAGCCTTAATTTGGATTTAGTTATTGCTCTCAACCATCAGTGTAATCAAGTTGTTGGATACTTTGATTGTCTACTTTAAGGGTGAGAATGAGATTATATATGATTTCTTTTGAGCCGAGGGGTTGCAGACTATAGCACAATTGTATGTTGGCTTTAGACATCTTGCTTTGGACTGCTTTATTCACTCAACAGTGGAATATGTGATGTCTGGGGATGTTGTTGGTTTCTGGTGCTGCTTTTTGCTTTCATAAATAATTACAAAATTGTCACCTTATTATCAGTTATTTTTTATTTTCAAATATTTATTAGAAAGGATGATAAAAATAACATTTATTTCTTGTATAATTATACCTTGTCCCGTCTAGGTTGAAATGCTAAATGGTTTGAAAATTTTAACATATAATGATGGTGCGATATGCTCTATCATTAACAATATTGTTTGCGAAGAAGTTTTTCAAAAATTATGCTGCGGTTTTAGCAATTTGGTTGTTTATTATATTCAGTTTTGTGGTGGTTTTTTAAATGTTAGTTGGATATTATTTGAAAATAGGAAATAAAGAGAAAAGGTTTCATTTTTTGTATTTAATAATGAAAACACTACATTGCTACAAACCAAATGCATCCTCATTTTGGATATGCCACTTCCAGATTTCCTTTATTGAGATGGTAATAGTTGAAACTGAAAAGAGATCTCAATCATCTATTCATCAATTAATTATTTTTCTGGATTCTATTCTAGTTGGATATTATTTGAAAATAGGAAATAAAGAGAAAAGGTTTCATTTTTTGTATTTAATAATGAAAACACTACATTGCTACAAACCAAATGGATCCTCATTTTGGATATGCCACTTCCAGATTTCCTTTATTGAGATGGTAATAGTTGAAACTGAAAAGAGATCTCAATCATCTATTCATCAATTATATTATTTTTCTGGATTCTATTCTAATTTTATTGATATATCCTCTTTAGTTTCATGGTTTACTTTAATATCTGGTTGATGATATAGCACTATTTTTGCAGGCTCCAGTAAATTATGTTTCTCTCCGTTGTGTAAAACCAAGTTTGAGGCCGTTGTCTATGGCAATCTCTACGGTTTCAATCCATGTCTTTGGTGATGTCCCTTCCGCACCACTGGTTGGGGTCCTGCAGGTTGTACCTAATTTCCTGATATTTTTGTCGTGCTTTGGTTAATCTATACCAGGTTATAACCTGTTATAGATAATTACCAGCTAGCATACGTGAGCTTTATTAGATAATTATTTCCACTCAATAGTGCTCTGGTGAAGTTCATCATACCTTAGCCGGAGTCTGTCCTTTGTAGTGTGTTCTGTAATCAAACATGAGTTTTTCTTTTTCTATTTACGTTTGTATTATCAATCTCATGTAACTTGTAGGATACATGTTACACCTGGTTTGATTTCTCATAATACTGTTTTATTAGCCGGGTCTTTCTCTACTTACCTCTCCCCTTAATGTGAACGAGTTTCAGTAACTAGTAATGTGCCCTTTGAAGATCTATTACAAAGATTTCTGTTTTGCATTTTGATCCATCGTCCAGATATGATGGCCTGATTTTTCTTGGCAATATTCAGTCTTTTGCCTTTATTTGTTAAAAGTTTAATTTTAAGCATTATATCTTCAACTCTAAGCAGCTCATTTTTCCTGCACAGGATCATATTAACGACTGGAGGAAAACAGCTCTTTGTCTAACATCTGTTTTCTTTCTTGCTGCTGGAATATGGTTCATAGGTAAATGCCATGCAGCTTTACTAGTAATTTACTACTCATTCATCCCTTTCTTTATGGCACGAGGGGAGCTATAATAAGTCACTAATGGAAAGAAATGCCAATCCTGTTGAAAGTTGACATTTAGCTGGATTATAGTTACTTAATTGTATAAATTCTACAGGGACCTTTTTTAAAAGCGCTGATCTGTCTAACGAAGATGATGAAGACCAATCTGCCACAACTTCAAGAGGGAAAAGGAAGCCATTGCTTGAAGGGAGCAGTGATGCTTCTAGCCATCTGCGTGCCTAATTTCTCACGTACTTTTATTACTAATGTTATGCTTACAATTTGCAAATGAAAGAATCATGGTTTATCCTTCAAGAGGGAAAAATCAGTAGCATCTTTACCCTAATCAGACATATAGAAAATGGTGTATGGTGCATTTGATGCTTGTTGGTAAAAGGGATATATATTGGATAACCTGTATATGTCTGGAAGACCCTGCAGATGGCTTCATCTTTTTACCATTTCAAATGGAACAGGATTGCTGGATCCACTCATCATGATCGAATTGTTGTTCGCTGTAAGTATTGTAATTCTCAAGTCTTTTTCCATAAAAAAGAAACTAGTAGTGTATATTTGTTATTCCATGTAATTATTGTAAAGAAAAAGAAAAACTAGCCAAAGATATTTTCTGCAAGGAATGTGTCCCCCTAAGTTTCTTCTTTTCAATACTATTCTCCAAGCTTTCAGGAAGAATCAAAATGCTTTCTTAGTTTTTCGTCCAATGTTAAATCATATTCTTGCATGGCTGAGCATGTCATTACACATTCTAATTATTTTAAGAAAATTAGTAAAAAAAAAAAAAAAGAATTATATTCAGAAAATATACTATCACCTTACTCCCAAGATTGGAATGAACTTAAAAATCTGAAGGATTAACGAATATACATGTGACAATCGTATGGGGAAGGTTAATTTTTATTGAATGTTGCTGTACGAAATTACTTTTATTCTTCTTTTTTTTTGTTCACGTTTGTTTATTTTGAAACAGCTAATGCTTAAAAATAAACTAGCAACCAGTTGTATTTTTGTATAGTAAAACTAATATAAGGTAGTTTAATCTTATTTAGTTTAGTCTATACATATCTTCGAGGGATTTTTTCTCGAAATCGAAGGTTAAGATGAAAAGAAGTTTATCTATATCTTCATAGGAGATTTGGAATTTAAAAATTAAGTTAATTGATTACAATTTCTTTATTAGGAAGTTTTGTTTCGTCGCTATTGTTCTTTTTACTTCAATTTTAATGAGCTACAGAAATCGAAAAGACAAAATGCTAAGAAGACACAGACAAAATGCTAAGATAGACACAGATAAACACAATTTTGCCTAGTTGAGTGCGAACTCTTCATATCACCATTCTACCATATAAAAGTTCCTCAATCTCTTAAGTATTTTTCCCGTATAACCTTGGTATATATATATTATACACTGCATTCTTATGAAATGGCAAGATCGTGTTTCTTCTTTTGTGTGGGTGTACGAGTGAGAGAGTATTTTCCTATTAAAATTAAAAATACTACTAATATATAGAATTAGTATTAAATTTCAATTAAATGAGATTGTGACATTTCCTAATTTCTATAGATCTTGTCAACGTTCATGTTGTCATGTAATATAATCACAATCAACTATTGAATGTCACATTGAATAATTTTATTTTAATATGTTGTACTTCATTTAACCTAAAATAACTTTTGTATTTGACTATTTCATATAAATTATAAAAAAAAAATAATAATAAACAAAATAATGATAATCTTATTTCATTATCCTTATTAATTATTGATGTATTTCTATCATCTAAGAAAATAATAACTTAAAAACGATATCCATTATATTAATTAAAAGGGTACAATTAGTATTAGTAAAAAGTTAATAAAATTGCAATCAACATTTAAAAGTGAGTAATCTTGGCACAAATTATTTTTTTCTTTAGAATAAACAGTTTTTATGTGGAGAGTGGTTGGAAAATATAAAAATCTTATTTACATTAAAACATTTAAATCTTCTACTTATACCACATTATACTCTCCACTCCACATACCAATATCAATGTACATATTTATATATTTATATATTTTAAATAAAAATTAATTTTTTTAACAAAATAATTTTTAAAAATTTGAAACAAACATCTATTATACTCAAAAATATAATTTCTAATTTCAAATCATAGATTTTTTTTTTTTCTGAAACAAACGCATTTATTATCACCTCTCAATCAAATATTGAATAACTACTGAGTGATTGACTAGTTGAACGACTACCGTATATGGAACGACTATCAAATATATAATAGCTACCGAATATATAATGACTACGAATATGAAATGACTACTGAGTGATTGTTTAATTGTTAGAATTTAAAGTAATAAATAATATTATTAATATAATAATAAAAAATAACATTAATAAATAATAAAATATATATAAATTAGTTTGTCAGGTATAATAGACTTTAAAAACATTTAGAGTCTAGTCTTTTTATAAAATACGTCCTAGCCTATTCTCATGATTCTCGAGCTTTAAATATAAAATGAATATGCTTAATAACATATGTTAATTAAAAATATTGCTATTCATTTTGGGCCAAAAATAAAAATGTAACTGGCGTAACGTTAGTATAGTTACCAAAAACACAACAAAAAAAGTTGGTTAGGTGGCGCCGTCACAGTGACCTAAGTACCTAACATAACATAACAACACTATTCACTTTTTTTTCCTTAAACCCAACGTTGTGATAATAAGCACATAACATACAACAAGGTTGGTCGCATCGCAATCACAATAACAATAAGTCTCTCTCTCGTGTGTGTCCACTATATATAATTTAACTCTTATTCGCATATAGAGTCGCTTTCTGACAAATCGTGCGTGTGTGTTGGGTTACAAAATTTCCCTTATTGCGATTCATCAACACTTGTGCTATTCATACATTATTACTCTTTTCTCCCATTCTCTCTGCTTAAAGTGCTGTTCTCTCCAATTCGATAAACCACGGTAACATTACATTCTTTCTATATTGAAATGTCTTCCATCATTTATCAGATTCCTTATACTTTGTTATGATTATGAATCTACCTTCAAATGTTTCATTGAAATTAATATATAGTGTTTGTTTGTTTGTTTGGATCTAATTTAGTTGGATGATTACTAGTTTGATTGTGTTCATTTTTGTATTTCGTTATGCCTTAAATTTATTGATGCTTCCATGAATGAATAAAGCTTCAGTCATCTCAACCTTTTTCTTTGTTGATTTCTTCCTATAGATGTATGTGATACTCTCTCTGGACTTAAATATAAACAGAAAAGGTAATGTATTTGGTCTTGATTTGAACTAAATACATTTAACTTTTTGCTTACTTTTAAGATTAGATAGTGCAACTCACTTTTAAAGCAATTTGTGATTACTTTTCTGATTAGTGAAAGAAAAGAGTATCGCTTTCTTTCACCTGTTGCAATCGGAACCAGCTTTTACTTTAATGAACTTTGAAATCCTTCTTATTTGTTTTTTTTTTTTGTACCTTCTTATTTGTGCATATCTATATTAGTTTTGCCAAATAGCCGCTATGAAAGTACTACAGCGATATAGCATACTTGAATTTAACAATGCTGTTTTTTGTGATCTGTGTATATTGTATATCTTGTAAAATAGTTGATGGTCCTTTGTGCATCAAGTATATATGATGGATGTGCTAAAAGGGTTGTGAATGTTGAATATTGCTTTACATGTTGCTTGGTGAAGGAAAATTATTTGTTTCAGACTTCAATTGATGTTGCTTGATAGTATTTAGTACTATTTCCAAAACTAATTCATTTTCATTTATTTACTCTTTTTACTGTTTAGCATACATTGTTTTGTAGATAGGTAATGGAATAAAAAGACTGTGCCGCACTTATTCATTCCAAGTTTTGACCTTGATACCTGCTGCATTTTTGCCCTTACCAAAGTAAAAGCTAAACAATGTAACTGTTACAATAAGTTCTTAAGATTTATTACCTGTCTCAGACAAGTATACAAAATAATGCAGAGCAGTTTTAGCTAATTAATGAACTATACCAATTATCTCTATTATGCTAATTAATGAACTATACCAATCATAAACTTATAAAACTAAATTTTGCTTATTGCTAAAACAGAGATTTCATTGCCAATTAGAAAGTACTTTTTCATCTATGGATTATGATATATGAAACAATTCATGTGACCTTTGTTTCAAATACAAGAATAATCGTTTAGTTATATTGATTTCCTAAATGATAATTTGTTGGGTTGGTGATACTATGAATTGGTATGTATTCTTATTTCTTTTTTCATTTGCTACCTGTCAAAATTGTTTTCCAAAAAGCATAGAACTTGTTTTGTTATAACTTTTTCAAGCTGTATCTTTTGACTGTAACTGTGAAGTATTCTTTGTGTATTTTGAGTCTGAAAGTGTATGCCAGTCTTGTGAAATTATTGATTAAATAATTCCACTAATTCATGTCATGCATGAAGTTGAGCTTTTCTCTTGGAACCAATTTTATTTTGAAAATATCACAGGCCTTGAAGTTCCAACATTTTTGTATGGGGACATAACAAATTTAACAAGTCACCAAGGGATTGTGTATCTCCAAAACAGTACCAAACCTCTTTGCAATGGTGCAAACATAAGGCTTGAACCCAAGATATATATAGTGTTTTCTCCTATATTGTTTAAATATGATGTTTTCTCGGGTTATGTATTTTTTTTGGGTGATTTTACTTCACAAGTTCAAGTTACTTTAGGCCTATTTGGATTGGCTTATTTGAGTTTATCTACTAATATAAGCATTCGTGAGACTGTTTGAGGGAGCCTACGGAAACAATTAACGAAATGCCAATTGTTTTCACCTTATTTCCATAAACTCTTTAGAATAGCTTATGAAAACAGTTTGACTTTATTTTATTTTTTGTTATAGTAATAGCTTATACATAAGCTCTTATGTGATAAGCGGTTATCCAAACAAGGCCTTTGTCTTAATCCTTGATTTTCCCTGGTTGAATTTTTGTTTTTTTTTTCAGATGGGAGATGTGGCTAAGGACCTTACTGCTGGGACTGTTGGAGGGGCAGCACAACTGATAGTTGGACACCCATTTGACACCATAAAGGTGAAACTTCAAAGCCAACCTACACCACTTCCTGGTCAGGTTCCCAAATATTCTGGGGCAATTGATGCCGTCAAGCAGACAATAGCAGCTGAAGGTCCAAGGGGCTTATACAAAGGTATGGGAGCCCCACTTGCTACGGTAGCTGCCTTCAATGCTGTTCTGTTTACAGTTAGAGGGCAAATGGAGACATTATTGAGGTCTCATCCTAGCGATCCCCTCACAGTACAGCAGCAGGTTGTCTGTGGAGCTGCAGCTGGAGTTTCTGTTTCCTTCCTTGCTTGCCCTACTGAACTGATTAAATGCAGGTTAGATGCCACTGATTGTGCTTTAATTTTCGTGATTTTGTCTGGTGTTCTTAATAGAGGTGCTATAGTGTAGCTGAATTTGAAGAAATTGCTAATGTTTTGCTATACGTATTTAGTACAAAATGTTGTCAAATAGCACTGTAGCGCAGCAGAATTTGAACAAACTTCTATTTTCCGTGATCTGCGATTGACAACACAACATTGATTTAATCTTTTTTAATTTGTGATTCTTTCTATCAATATCTTGCTGGTTTGTTTTTTTACTTCGTCATGTAAACTTTTTCATAGATTTTGACCCCTTTGAAAGGATAAAAAGTTTTAGCTGGAACCAAGTTTTTTTAATTCTTGTTCTCTGTTAAGATCTCTGTTATTTAGTCACCCGCATTTGTCCATTCTCTAGATGCCTAGGCATGAGAGTTGTGCTGAGATCTCATATTGACGACAGATATAGTGTGGGCATTCCTAACCTGTTGAACTAGCTTTTGGAATAAGGTTCGGCCTAATCTTAAATTCTCCGATTCTCTTTGAGGCATCTCTTTAAGCCCTTTAAGAAAATTTCACCATTTCTCTCATGGTTGACATGAAATCAATGACCATGAGAATATGTCTGATTTGTAGATTAGTCTTGATTAACTTTTCATGGAGTTACTTTTCAACTTATTATTTAAACAACTGAACTCAATATGTATTGTTCTTCTAACCGTGGTTATCAAATCAAGATTCAAATTGTAAATTGCAAGTTTTATTTTCTGAACCATGAATCAATCTTATATGATAACCAATCAGGTTCTGGCTAACAATACATGGGAGAATCTGTGGTTATTATTTCTTAGTGTTACATGTTGTCATGTAGTATTCTTGTGCTTCTTGTCTAATTTCTATCGTTACAATAAGCATTTTCCTTAATCAAATGACATAAGAAAAGTGGCTAGCTATACAAAGTTGGCAACCAAAAGTGGCTGACTGCGCTAACTTTAGGTTGTCATTCATTGTGATTCATAAGAATGAATCAGGACTCAAGATGAGATTCATGTCGAAAATAGATACACACTAGAGATTTGTATCGTTTGAGTTTAATTCTGCATCGAATCGAGATACGACTCACATGTATTGTAAGATACTGTTTACCATGATTCTAACTAAATATTTTGTTTCATGATGAATACCAGGTTACAAGCACAGAGTGCATTAGCTGGTTCAGGAACAGCAACATTGGGAGTTAAATATGGAGGACCGATGGATGTGGCAAGGCATGTTCTTCGGTCAGAAGGGGGCGTAAAAGGACTTTTCAAGGGCTTGGTTCCGACTATGGCTCGTGAAATACCCGGAAACGCTGCAATGTTCGGTGTATATGAAGCAACAAAGCAATTAATTGCAGGTGGCTCCGACACCTCTAAACTAGGTAGAGGTTCTCTGATGGTTGCCGGAGGCTTAGCAGGAGCCGCATTTTGGGTAATGGTTTATCCAACTGATGTTATTAAGAGTGTTATTCAAGTTGATGACTACAAAAATCCAAAGTTTTCTGGTTCAATTGACGCTTTCAAAAGGATAAAAGCTTCTGAAGGGTATAAAGGTCTTTACAAAGGTTTTGGTCCTGCAATGTTCAGAAGTGTTCCTGCCAATGCAGCATGCTTCTTGGCTTATGAGATGACAAGGTCAGCTTTGGGATGATTACTTCATAAGCAAGGTTCATAGGGAATATCATTGAGTACACCATGAGTGCTTAATTTTTATTTTATTTTACCTCTCAAATCCTACAACATTTTTATGTGATGCATTGCAATATTGCCACAATGGCTTATGTCTATTGTTACTTCATGGAATCATTCTTTTACCAAGTGATAATGCAAGCATCCTTTAATTTTAAAGTTGTGTTTAGGAGTCTGGATACAAAGTACAAGTACAATGCGGATATGCTACGAATACATGATTCAAGAAAATTTGAAAAATTAAGATGACACAACTAAGATACGTTAACAATATAGGTAGTCAATACATGGTGATCGCAGATTACGGTAACAAAAAAGAAAAAACAAGTAGACATATAGTTACATATCTTTTGCTACCTATAACTACTCTTACCATTTCAATGTCATGTATATTCTATCTTGTTGTAGGTTGTGAATGAAATTTTCTAATTATCCTATTAGTAATTTCAATTGTTAAGCATAGATTCAACTTTTATATCGAGAGATATCAATTGTAAATAAAAATGGGGGGAATTGTACCACGCAACAAAGGAGGGGGCTCTAGGGGCCCATAGGCCCCCAATATTTTGTTAATTTTAAGATCTTTTTATCGAAAAAAAAAAATCAAAAACTTTTTATCGAAAAAAAATCGAACATTTTTTATTCAAAAAAGTCGGACATTTTTTATCGAAAAAAATTGGAAATTTTTTATCGAAAAAAATCGGACATTTTTTATCAAAAAAAATAGACATTTTTTATCGAAACAAAAAATCGAACATTTTTTATCGAAAAAAATCGGACATTTTTTATTGAAAAAAAATCGTAAATTTTTTATCGAAAAAAAGTCAGAAATTATTTATCGAAAAAAGTCAGAAATTTTTTATCGAAAAAAAAGTAAATCGATTCTTTTTTTAAAAAAGTGGGCCTATGGGCCTCCTAAGCCCCCAAATTTTTAGGGGGCTTTTAGTTTAGGAGGCCTTGTTTTTAGGGGTCTTTTAAATTATTAATTTTTTTGACTCCTTTAAAATGTGGACTGGGGCCAATAATTAAGGGAGCTTGTCAAATTGACAGCTCTAATGACAGGTAAAATTGGGGGTAGGGGGTGCGTGGTACAAAACCCAAAATAGGGCTAATAAACATAAGCTTTGGGCCACAAGCCCATATTAATCTTATTGAAGCCCTACTTTTTCAAAAAAAAAAAAAGTAATACTCTATTCACATTCAAATAAATAAATATGTGTAGTTCTTTAACGCCAAATTAACTATATTCAATTATATTTTAAAATCATGTCAGTGATTCACCCTTAGAAAAAAAAATTACATGAAAAAAAAACACAAGATCAAAAAAGCCATAAATAATAAATGTACTGAAAGAAATTGTCGTTGCCACATAATGATAACAACATAACAAACTAACTGATGTATGACTAGTGATGTGTACTAAAAAATCTCGCTACTCCAACAAAAAATTAGGGAATAAGTCATTTTCTTATTTTATTTTATTTTTCCTATTTTATTTTATTTTATTTTATTTGTGAGTGAAGAAATCATTAAAACACTACATATATATAACATTACATAACACATTATTTTTACTATCATAACACAAACAAACATTACCAAATGGATGATCCCAAATTACCTTCTCATGATTCCTCCTCTATCCCTCTCATTGCTAGGCTCGATCATTTGGAATTCATTGTGAGCTAATTATTTTTCACAAATTTCTTCTTACTAAGTATTGCCATAATGATATCAATTATGTCACACATGTTTTCTTATAATCTTTTTAGAATATTGTACTTGTATGTATCAAATTAACTTTTTTAATATGTATTTTTGGTATTTTGGTGACAGATGAAATATTTAGAAAGAAAACAAAGATGTGGCAACAATGTTGTTGTTAATGCTGCTGATAAACAATCATCTGATTCTTCTATCAAAGAGAATTACTTTAAAGGAACATTGTTGGATCGTGTAGCCATTCTTGAAAACAGGCTTTTTCAGGTTTAAAATTATATAATTCTATCAACCTTTTATTGTGAGCCATATTTTGTCATTTGTAATTGATTTTTTTTAGATAAGCTTTATAATTGAATGGAATAGCCATTGTTTTTATTTTACTAAAACCAAATTATTTTCCATAATAAGACAAAAATTGACATCTAACATCATGTTGTCTATGACATAATAATCAAATATAATCAGGATGTAAGTCGTTTGATGGTTGATATTTAAGATCGATAATTGCATGAATATAATCATTTAAATCATAAATCACATAGTTAGATTAAAACTCTCGACAATTAAAATTTTAAAAAATTACAGAATAAGTGAATTTACATAGTTAAATGTTATAAATTTATTTTTGACAACAAGACATCTAGATCTGACACTCACAGTCAATTTTTGTGGAAAAACATTGTAAAAAAAACATGATGCACACACACATTACAGTGTTACATGAATTTGATTATTCTAACGATTGAATATATTAGTAGCATGGAAATCAATGTATATTAATTGACTTGTTAATTTGTTCTTGTAGCTTTGTGTTGATATGGATTCAAGTGGAAGCTCTAATCCTCTGTCTCGTGCTTCCACACAAGCTTCTGGAGAGTCTTCATCAAGCCAAGGGTCCAAAGGAGAAATATGTTACTCATTTCCAACCTTCAACAATCTACCAAATCATAATGGTAACAAAGAAATAATGCCTCACCATGATAATGACATACTTGAGTTGGAGGTAAAATAAACAACTTCATTATTAGTTTAATTGAGTAGTGTGAACTTTGAATAAATTGCCTATATATTATTGATGAAAAACTTCAAACTCTAGTATACCTATAGTTTATACTTATAGGCTTCTAATCTTAATTCTAACTAAACTCTTGTAACTTTTATTACATATACTTGTCACTACTCACTAGTCAAACTAAATTTCATACACTTTTTCCTTATTAAATTAAATTTTTATGGTACTATGAGTATGTTCTAGTGGCAATGATGCTACAAATAGTAAGCTCTAGTGGAACATATGAGAAAAAGATAGAACTAAGTCTCTTTCACATAAAAAAATATAATTAGGATACTATAGTTTTAAGTTTTTTCACTATGTCTCTATCACACAAAAAATTAAATACACCCAATTTCAATAAAATAATTAGGATACTATAGTTTGAGTTTTCACTATGTCACTTTCACATAAATATCTACTCAATTTCAATAAGATAATTAGAATACTATAGATAGAGTTATGGTCCAAGACATACTTAACATGAAAATTTATTAGATATTAGGCCAATTAATGTTACACAAACAATGCCGAAAAAATCATGTGCATCATGAATGGAGCTTCTAGTATTTTATATATTTTACCTTTTCCTTTTTGGTTGTATCTATATAAATTAATTATTCCCAAGGGCCAGCAAGCAATTAATTTATGAAGCAAAAAAGTGGACCCTTTACTAGAAACTTCATATACTATATTACTATGTGCATTATAGCCTCTCTGTTTTTAAATTATTTACCGTACACAACATCTTATGTAACATAACATATAATACTATTTAAAATAAAATGAGTGGTTATAATCAAAAAACACAAACATGGTGGTGCTGCCGGCTACAGATTCTTATATATGCTTGCAAAATATTATTGAAACGAATCTTAGAATCAATGTGTGACATAATTAATAAAAATATTAATTAATTATATTGATGATGCAGGAAAAATGTGATAGTGTGGTGCAGCCTCAAAAGAAAAACAATTGTTCTAATAATGAGCAACAAGTGGTGGTGGCAAAGAATAGAGGCAAGAAGAAGAATGAAAAGAAACGCAAAGGTGAAAAGAAAATGGTTCCTCTGCCTCCTACTAGATGGCCACATTTGAAACTACTAGGTTGTTAATTAATTAATTAAATAATTTTTTTAATTAACATTGATTTTATAATTTCTTGTACTACTTAATTTTGGTGTGTTGCTCTTAGACATTAATTATTAGACATTCATGTTGCTATATGAACTTAATTTGTGGTTAGTATTACTTAATAAAGCATGTGAGGTTGAATTTGGGTGGATTGAATGGTACTATTAGTGGTACTATTTAATTCTATATATAGTATGTTTATATGTTAGATTAGTGTGTTTGGGGAAATGAACCATCAAAGTTTATAAGAGACAGAGAGCCATGTGAAATCATGAAATGTGTAACACTCACATTTTCTTCCAGATTCAGACAACCTATTATTTCTTATTATTTAAGCTGAATTATTGGATGAGGGATGCCATAGATCTCATCGCTTGTTCATATATAGAAGAATGTGTGGAAATAAGATATTTGATTGATTAGATTATAGTTGATTATTTTGTAAAAAAAAAAAAAACTATAGCTGATTATACATGAAATATTAATTATTCAAGTATTTTTTTTAACTTTGCATATAACTAATTAACCCTTGTCAAGAAAGAATTTGATTGATCTTTCTAAGCATTTTATATCTTCTTTAATATATTAGGGGTTGAAATTCAATATGAGTAAAATGAACATAGAGGTCTATTCCCAACTAAATTTAAAATGTTGTATACTTTTTTTTATCATGATACTCTTAATCTACATGGTTATAATTGTTAAGAGTCTAAGAATGTGTTTATGTGTAGGATAATGTTTGCCTTATAAATTAATTTTAAAGAAATTGAATTAAAATAATATTATAATTTATTCAAAATTTATCAGATCATATGTTATCTACTCATCACTATGAGATCAATCAGGTCTCGCATCAAATGTTTAGTTTTAGGAGTTAGGTCATATATTAAATCTTAATTATAAGAATGAATTATATCATATGTTAAATCTTAATGATTATATC
>JBBPBT010000152.1:8725371-8740457 GCA_037974875.1 Cicer bijugum | reverse complement strand
CTCTATAATAAATAATTGTGGTAAAAAAACAAATTAAGACAAATATTATTTTTAAAAAAATAATAAAGACAGTATTTTGATAGATTTAAAATTTTCTTTAATTTATTAGACTATGTTCGAAAATTTGTAAATGAAAAATATTATATCAATATTTTAATGTTAATTAAATATAAAAATATTTCTATTTGATTTTTTATAAAGTCTAACGGTAAAACTTATCTACATTAATTATAAAGTAAGTGGATAATCCATATTTTAAATTTACACTCTTCATATCAAATATATCCATCCAATGAACTTGCATGATATTAATTAAAGATACACTATGAAAACAACAAAAAGAAAATCATAAATTAGATAGATTATGTTTGGAAAGTCATATGCTTAGCTGGAAAATCCGTGTAATGATGGGACATCCATTTTTTTTTTTTAAGGAAAAGGAAACTACGCCACTTTTAAACTCCTTTTTCTTATTTTTTTATATTCAATAACTTGTGGACCTAATTTGTCTAATTTAGATGACCTCATAATACGACCACTAAACTACAATAAAAGTTTTAAACATTAATCTAATGAGAAAATGAAATTTTAAAAGGAAGTTTTCACATCATAACTATTGAATCAAAAAATCGTAGCTACAAACATACAGTTTCTGGTTATGCCATGAACATCTTTTGTTCTCTTTAGGTGACTCCAATCAAATTTAAATTATTAATTTATGGACCAAATAAGAACAATAATAATCGTGAACTTGCTGAATTGGTCCAACAATATATTCTGTTCAATGATTAATTTCAACTTATTTCCCGTTGAATTAAGAGGAGAAGTATGATGTGAATTGAATTACATACCTCTAAAAAAATGGTCTCAATCTTACATATATACACCAAAAGAACAAAGACTAACAAAAACTTAAACTAAATTATGTTATTTGTATATATAAACTAAGGCTGACTTATTTTAATACTCTCCCTCAAGCTGGACGATGCACATCAAATAGACCAAGCTTGGACAATAGTTGCAGGAAAGCTGGTTTCAGCAGATGCTTAGTTAACAAGTCTGTTATTTGAGCAGCAGACGATATAGGGAATAACTTAATGATGCCAAGATCAATTTTCTCACGAACGATATGACAATCGATTTCTATATGTTTGGTGCGTTCATGAAATATTGGGTTGTGAGCTAAGTAAATTGCTGATTGGTTGTCACAATAAATAGACGTTGGTTTGTTGAAAGTAATGTGCAGATCTTTGAAGAGGTAGTGCAGCCACTGTATTTCACAAGTTAGGTGATGTAGCTAAATATCACTAGAAGGGGGAGTTGAATAGAGATTTTGCTGTTTAAAAATAATTTCTAAGTGTTTTAAAAAACTATCCTTTCACTGAGGATGGCTAGCTCGAGGATGAGATTTTTCAACTTGTTAGATCTAAGTTGTGCAAAAGAGTAGAAGTAGAGTAAGAGAGAGACACACAATTTTATACTGGTTCACCCAAAGATGGCTACGTCCAATCCTCACACCCTTGTGATATTTCACTAACTTTCAAACAGATCAGTCCTCAACCCGAGGATGATTACAACTCGTGTATTCTTTAGCTTCACCAAGCTTACAATCAATTTCTGAATATTTTCAAGTGTAACTCACAAGGAAATTACAAAGTGATATGAGAGTGATTGATACTTAATACTTTCTCAAAAGATATACAAAGATATAGTGTAGGATCAAAGAAAGTAAGAAGTGAGGGTGTTTTGCTCTTGATTAGCTTTAAGATGCTTGATCTTTTTATGCAAGTGTGTTGTGTTTTTGAAGAAGATCAACTTGCTGCAATTTATAGAGTTCTTGTGATGTTCATTTCATAAGCCAAGCCTTTTATGACCGTTGGAAAATCCATTTGAGAAATGTCAAGGTTTTTCTTCATAAATACGAAAATGCCATTCAGCTCATTTGAAATATGTCTTCCATGTTTTAGTACGAGGTAGCTGGTTTCTTGGCATTTGGGGACATGAGTTGTCCTATTCTCTTTCCTTGTTTTAAGGTTTGAATGTTGTGTGTTGTCTTTTTCCTTCTCTTTCTTCCATGCCTTGAAAAACTTCACATGTTAGCTTTTTATCTCTCCTCCATTTAATGCCTTATTGCAACATGTGATGTCTCTTTCATTCCTTTCTTCAAGACCTTGTGAAGGCTTCACGTGAAGTCTTCACGTGAAGTCTTCTTCCATTGCCTTAAGACATGTGATTCATTAATTTAGGACAAGTTTTGTTGTTGCCTTTTTGAAGATTTAATATTATAATCCTTTTCAAACCACATAAAGGTATTATGTAGCCTTTTGCCTAAGAAGCCTAAGACATGATGAGTTGCCTTCATAAAGTGTTGGGATGCATTTCAAAATGTTGACTCTAGACACATGCTACCATCATCATTCATCGTGCCTTTCTTTTGTATTCTAGCAACTTTTCTTCAAAGGCCTTTCTTTAAAATAATAGTATTTTGCCTTTATTGAATGAATCAACAATTCATTCTTTAATACCATTTTGCCCTTGTTGAATAAATCATTCTTTAGTACTATTATGCCCTTGATGAATGAATTCAAATAACTCATCTTTTAATATTGTTCTGCCCCTTGTTGAATGAATTCAAACCAGCGAGGATGCAGATCTGCAGCTCGTGAGGCCATCCTCAACGTTTTCAATACTTAGCATTTAACTTAGAGTTTTCTTCTTTTTCCTTAATGAATAATAACCTGTTTTCCTTATGTGAATACACTCAAAAGCACATATTAGTCTTTAAAACACAATCATAATCTTTTCATTAATTTTGTTATCATTAAAACCAATTTGGAGAGATTTTGTCTCAACATTAGGTTGGCCAAGGCGCGATATTCAGCTTCAGAACTGGACCTTGAAATAGTGGACTATTTTTTTGATTTCCAAGAGATCAAAGATGAGCCTAAGAAGACAGCATAGCCTGTGATAGATTTCCTAGTGTTTGGACACGTAGCCTAATCAGAATATACAAAACCAGAAAGACATAAATCAGTGGAAGAAGACTAAAATAAGCCCTTTGTAGGACATGATTTTAAATATTGTAGGATGCGAGTTGCAATCTGATAATGGACAAGTCGAGGTTGAGAGACATGTTGACTCAGCTACTGAACAGCAAACGCTATGTCAAGTCGAGTTATAGTAAAATAAATAAGTCTCCCAATGAGTCTCCTAAATTGAGTAATATCTTCATAGAAAGGAGAATCAGTAGAATGTAATTTTAGAGAAAAATCATAAGGAGTATTAGATGGTTTGGTGGCTAGATGGCCAGTTTCATCTAATAATTCTAATGTATATTTGTGTTGGTTAAGAACGATATCACTTGGTGATCTAGCAATTTCAATGCCAAGGAAATATCTAAGACAACCTAGATCCTTGATTTTGAATTTTGAATTTAAAAACAGTTTGACCTGCTGAATTTCAGCGTTGTTATTACCTGTGAGCACTATGTCATCAACATATATAATCAATGCAGTAAAATGATCATTAAAGTGTTTTGTAAATAAAGAAAAATCAGCAGTTGAGTGAGTATAACCAAGAGAGGTAAGGGAGTCAGAAAGTTTAGAGTACCATTGTCTGCTAGCTTGTTTAAGGCAATAAATTGATTTATGAAGCTTGCAAACCTTGGTAGTTCCATTAGTGTCATGAGGAATTTTATAGCTCGGAGGTATAGTCATATAAATTTCCTCATGCAAGTCACCATGTAAAAAGGCATTATTTACATCAAGTTGTTCTAAAGACCAATTTTAAATATAAACAAAGGCAAGGAGAGTTTTTATAGTTGTTAATTTGGCAACAAGGGAAAATGTGTCAAAGAAATCCACACCTTCAAGTTGGGTGTATCCTTTGGCCACTAATCTGACCTTATATCTTTCTATCGAGCCATCGACACGGTGTTTAACTTTGTAAACCCATTTACAACCAACAGGATTCTTATCATTTGGTAGATCGACAATAGACCAAGTATGAGTAGAATCAAGAGCATGCAGTTCATTATTCATAGCAGTTTTCCAACAATCTTGTTTACATGCTTGAGTATAAGTCTTAGGTTCAATTATAGAAGAATCGGCTAAACAAAAGTTTTTATAAGATGTATTGCAATTATCATAAGATAAAACATAACATAAAGGAAATAAACAGTTAGAAGACTGAGTTGGTCTGTGGGTAGGCTTCCTAAGAAGTTCACAATGATAATCGTTTAGATAGCTTGGCTTGGTTGTAATTCTAGTTAAGTGTCTAAGGGGATAAGGTATGGTACTTATTTGAACAGGTTGTTCATGATCAATAGTTTGAGCAGGGTGGTCAATATTAGTGTTAACTTCATGATGTGGGGTTGGATTGGTGTGATTATGAATAGAATCAAGAGGTTCAAGGTCTGTAGTATCAGAATGTGGCTGAGGGATAATAAGTGTAGGAGTATTATTTGGAACAATAGAGAAGGGATAAACATGTTCAAAAAAAATAACATTTCTAGAAACAAAAAATTCATTAGTATGTAAATCATATAAGAAATATCCTTTAGTACCATCCCTATAACCCAAAAAGACAGCTTTTCTAGCACGTGGTTCAAATTTTGTTCTATGAGCATTTAAAGTGGAAGCATAAGCTAAACAACCAAAAACATTTGAGATGCAATAAAGTAGGAGGTGTGTTGTGAAGTAAAGTAAAAGTAGTTTTATTATTAATGAGAGGAGAAGGTAACCTGTTTATTAAATGAATGGCGTGTTGTATAGAAAAATGCCAAAAATTCTCAGGCAAGTGAGCTTGAAAAGAGAGAGATCTGGCCACATTGAGGATGTGTTGATGTTTCTGTTCAACAATTCCATTTTGTTGAGGACACTCAACACAAGATCTTTGGTGTAAGATTCCTTTAGATTTGAAAAACTCATTCATTGAGAATTCAGGCCCATTATCAGTGCGTAAACACTTTAATTTAGTGGAAAATTGTGTTTCAATATAAGAAATAAAGCTGATGAGGTTATGTCTAGTTTCACTTTTAATTTTCATCAAAATTATCCAAGTAAATCTACTATAGTCATCCACAAGAGTAAGAAAATATTTATGACCAGAAATAGAGGAAATAGAATAAGGACCCCAAATGTCAGCGTGCAAAATATCAAAAACCATAGAGGATTGACTAGTTCTAATAGGATAAGGTAACTTTCTTTGTTTAGAAAACTGACATGTATCACAATGCAAATTTTTATTAAACTTGTAAGAAATGAAAGGAAAATGTGAAGCAATACATTTATGTGTAGAATCAGAAATGTGACCTAATCTATAGTGCCATAAAATGGCAAAATCTGAAATAGAAAAAGTATTATTACAAGAATTACTAGATATAGGGAGAGATATGTTGGCATGAGCTTGGAATAGAGATCTCCATGTCTATCAGTTGTACCAAACACTTTCTTGGGGTAATTCTGCAAAATGAAGCATTTGTCAGTAGTAAAGTTAAGATAGCATTTAGACGAGTCAACTAATTTTGTTACAAAGATCAAATTGACATGAAAATCTGGAAGATAATATACATCATGCAGAGTAATATGTTTAGATATTTGTATAGAACCAGATA
The DNA here is from genome assembly GCA_037974875.1 of Cicer bijugum. Taxonomy (NCBI): domain Eukaryota; kingdom Viridiplantae; phylum Streptophyta; class Magnoliopsida; order Fabales; family Fabaceae; genus Cicer; species Cicer bijugum. Next base: position 8,734,843 of record JBBPBT010000152.1, on the reverse strand, counting down.
TGTTAGTAGTAGTAGTTTGACCATTAGGTAATTTTATAGTAATAGGTTGAACAATAGCATGAGTAGAAAAATGAACAAAATTATGAGTTATGTGATGAGTAGCACCTGTATCCATTACCCAATAGACAACTTGCTTACCTAATGGAGAGGAAACTGAATTGCGAGGATGATTTTGAACAGCAATAGTATTAGTTGAAGGCTGAATTGGTGTTGTAGATGAAGAAACAACAAGATTATTTTTGAGAAGTTGAAGAATCTGATTATACTAATCTTGAATACCGGTAAGAGATGCGTCGGTGCTCTCTTGATCAGCTGGAGAGGAATCTTGAGAATCTAAAGCAGTTGCATTATTAAGGGCTGCTCGAGAATGTCGTTGTTGAAATCCAGGTGGATAACCATGTTTTAGAAAACATGTTTCCACTGTGTGGTTTGTTCGACCATAATGTATACAAATTCGATTAGAATTCTGATATGAGCCACGACCAAACCCAGAATTATTGCGTCCTTTACCTCGATTATTAGAATGATTGATGCCCCTTCCTCCTCCATTGGAGTGATTATTTTGAACTTGCATGGCCATAGCTTGATTTTCAGGGGCATAATCAAAGGATATTTGAACATTAAGTTGTCGTTCTTGACCAAGAACTAAAGAAAATGTTTTATCCAAAGAGGGGAGGGGCTCAAGAAGCATGATTTGAGAACGAACATTGGAAAATTGTTCGTTCAAAACTTTGAGAAATTTTATGACCCGATCTTGATTCTTAAATTTTCTAAGATCAGTAGCAGTCCCACAAGTACATTGAATTGCACAGACGCAGTCGCGAGTGGGTCGAAATGAATCGATTTGTTCTCATAAAGAGGTTAATTTGGTGAAATAGTTGGTAATGTCGAGATTACCTTGCTGAAGTCTTGTGAGATCTTCTTGAATGTCTGAAATTTTGAAAATGTCACCTTGAGAGAATTGATTTTCCAGATTTTTCCAAATTGTGTGTGCGTTGTCGATCCAAAGAACTGATTGAGCGATACTATCGGAAATTGAGCGTTGCAACCAAGAGAGCACCATATTGTTGCAGCAAACCCATGGATCGTGAAGAACATGTGTAGATGTCGGTTGAAGAAAAGTGTCGTCGACAAATTTTAATTTGTTCTTGGAGATTAATACGACTTTCATTGCGCGTGCCCATGAATTGTAATTCTTGTTGTCCAATAATGGGGTAACAAGAACCAACGATGGATTCTCATTGGAATGAAGATAATAGGGATTTGAAGGATTTTAAGAAAAATCAAAAAACGGGTTTTCAACCATTGATGAAAGGAAGAAGAAAGAAAGAAGAACAATGAGGTAATCAAGACCAAAAAATGTCTGATATCATGTTGAATTAAGAGGAGAAGTATGATGTGAATTGAATTACATACCTCTGAAAAATGGCATCAGTCTTACATATATACCAAAAGAACAAAGACTAACAAAAACCTAAACTGAATTCTGTTATTTGTATATATAAACTAAGACTGACTTATTTTAAAAATGTTATCATCTAAATTTTGTGAATTAATTTATGTACCATTAGTTAATTAATATAAATAATTTTAAATAAAATGGAGAGCTACTAATAAAATTAACTATGTGCTAAGAATAAAATATTAATTATTTTCAAAATTCCAGTATATTTGTATTCCTGTGAAGTGATATGTGCTACCAATTAATTTTAAATTTTTATAATATAGTGAATTTAAATTTAAATCTCCAATAAAATTATTTTCATTGAAGAGTTATCTTAATGATTTTTTTTTTGTTGAATGTAGTGATACATTGATTCCTCTATTTAATACTAGTACTAATGTATTTTTAGTCAATTTAATTTTGTTTTTTTTTTGTAGACAATATTCATCAAAATTATGATTAAATCGCTTACTTTAAGCTACCGTATATAGCGATGTGATTCATAATTTGCATGTATTTCTGTGTTTTTTTATAAAAATTAAAATAATTATGCAATTATTTAAAAAAATTAAAATATAAGAAAAATAATTTTAAAAAAATTGATGCATTATAATTTAATCCCGAATATATTCTCGTAAACCTAAATTTCCATATCAAGTTGAAGCATTAAACAGTGATTAATCTAAGAAATTGAGTTAATCGTGGTTTCACTTATCTTAGGTGTATACAGGAACTTTCCTTTGACCAGTTGACTTTGGATGGATCCGATAACATCCAATACTTTATTAATTCAACTTGTCCTAAACAAATCATAATTGCCCCCTTTGACTCTTCCTTTAAATGAATGATGTACAAATACTTTATCCATCACATTTTTTATCTTAGTTTTTAAACTTTATATTATTTTCGCTGTTCAAAAATAATTGGCCTATTTTTATAGAAAATTATCTTAAAATAAATTTTAAAGTTACATTAGTTTGTGTTTATCAATTATGTGATATAATTAATATTATATCTATTAATATTAATTTAATATCTTGTATTTTATTTACATTGTTTATAGTAATGATAAATATATTAATATTTAATAAAAATATAATTTTTTTCTTTTTCTTTTTCAATTGATAATTTTTAAGTAAATCATCTGATACTTTGAGATTTAATTGAGTGCTAGTAGTTTGAAGGCAAAAATTCGAAATCTAAAGATAAAAAATAATATGACATGAAATGATTAGATATTGGTATCATACTCAACTAAACTAAAGGTATTAGAGTGTATACTTTTATTAATTTGTGTTGAATGAGTAAATAAGTCTTTAGTTGTTAACTTTTGTTAGAGAGAGAGAGAGTTAAATTCATGGTCTATTATTACTTCAAACGTCAAACTATTTTTATGACCCTTGAGCAACTAAGTCGATTATTATGAGACATAAAGAGTATGTCAAAAAGATTTAGCCGACTAACTCGACACTAAACCTAACGGTTAAGATCTATAAAATAGTTTATCTATAATAGATTAAAACAAAAAGTGATCTCTTATAAAAAATCATACAAAATATTGTGATCAATCCATCATATTTTCTTAATCATTACTTTAATTAATCATATTTACTATAAATATCATATAAAAGATGTTTTTATGGAATAACATGTTAGCAAGAACACATTAGTACCTACAATTCATTCTTAGACTTTTCTAGCTTAAATTATCAAGGAACTTACTCATTGATTTCCTAATCTTCTAATATGCAAAAGAAGCAGAGATAGATATGCATGTATTAACTTTTAGACAATTGAAACAATCACACACAATAATCGGTTCACAAAGCAATTCAAATACACCTTGATTATCATTCACATATAGTAAAACAATAACAAAGACAAAATGTAAAGAGAATGCATGCAATCATAACTTAATACATAGTTAATAATAACTAATTTTAATACATACATATAAATTATTAATTTTTCTCTTAATTTTGTCGTCAAATAAATATTTTAATGTTGCCGTTGTAATTAAACTTAAATATTTAATAAAATTCAATTCAATACAAGATAAATTATTTTAAAAAATTCAATTCAGATCTTAATTAAAACTGAAAATCAAGTAAAAAAAAACATATACGCCACTTCTAATTCTAAATATCAATTTATTTATTATAATAAATTTATGAAAATAATTGATATTTTAATAGTTGTTTCACTGAGAAAATTGTTTAACACTGTTACTATTTTTTCAAGAAAAAAAATTCTTAAACCACATATAGTGTTAACTGGAGAGATACTATATTCTTACGGTTAGTTTCTAACCATTTTTTTGACATTATTATATAGATAAGACGAACCAAAAATATAATAATACTTTAGGCATTTCGAATTATTTTTCTATATATAGCTAAGCTAACCAGTTTCAAACGTGAAATTCCACCACTACCCTTATCTCTCCTCAAATTCTCGTTTCGCAATAGAATCCCACACCCTCTCTCTCTCTCACACACACACACACTCGCTTTCTCTCTCCTCTCGATGGAGAAAGCCGATACCTCCACCGCTTCCACCTCCGACCAAGATTCCGATGAAAAGCACCACACGCAACATCACCTAATAGTTCCATCAGGTCTAAATCAACACGAAATCGACTCACTCATCCCTTCCATCACCGAACACCACACCTACCTCATAACCTCCGGCCAATGCTCCTCCCTACTCGCTCAACGTATCCACGCGCCGCCAGAAATCGTCTGGTCCGTTGTACGCCGCTTCGACAAACCACAAATTTACAAACACTTCATCAAAAGCTGCGCCGTCAAAGACGGTTTTCAAATGACCGTCGGTTGCACCAGAGACGTCAATGTCATCTCCGGTCTCCCGGCGGCAACTAGCACCGAGAGACTCGACCTTCTCGATGAAGACCGACGCGTCACCGGATTTAGCATCACCGGCGGGGAACACCGTCTGAGAAATTACCGTTCCGTTACTTCCGTTCACGGTTATGATAACGGTGACGGTGAGATCTGGACCGTTGTTTTGGAATCTTATATAGTTGATGTTCCTGAAGGTAACACGGAAGAGGACACGCGTCTTTTTGCCGATACCGTTGTGAAGCTTAATCTTCAGAAGCTTGCGTCTGTCACCGAAGAGAAGTACCGTGACCGTGACGGTAAGTCACATTAGCATGGCCCACTATTCACCGCAAATTTTAAATACCGTAAGGGAAAAAAAAAAAAAGGGGATTGGAATTTGAAAGTCTTGTGAAAGTTGAAACTGTAACTCCCTCACAAATACATAAAAGGAGAAAATCGTAAAATCGCGTTTTTCTTCTTTTTTTTTTCTTCTTTTCTTTCATATTGGGAGATTCATTTTGTTTTTTAGTTCTTTTATTTTGTGTGAGGTTCTTTTTTTTTTTTAAATGATGATTTTCCACTGTTATTCAGCAACATGTTCTCTCGACTCGAGTTATAGTGGATGCACGTTGAGTTGAAATTTGTTAATCGCAGAGTAAGGGCATTTTAGTCAATGCAGTTGTACATAAAATGTTGACTTGTGAGTGTTGTTTCATCGTTGTGAATAGCATTTGCTTTTAGCTTGGATTTTATTCTGCGTGGTGATATTTTTTATTCCTTTAATTATTAATTAATAATTACTATATCTTTTAGCTACTATAAATAAGGTTCATGCAATCCTACTTAAAGAAGATGCTTCCTTCTTGGGGAAAAAAAAACAGTTATAAAATTCTAGAAGGATCAAATAATTTTCAATACTACTTTCTCTTTTGTTGTTTTGAAAATGTTAAAATTTGATAGATTCGTCACACTTGATTCAAACTCAATTCATCCTATAATCATATTTTCATTTTTTTTTTTCAAACAAATATATCTAGATTATACTACTTCTCATTTCTAATGATGAGGTGACCTAAACTTTTAACCAATTGATTATTGTTAAAGATTTAATTGATTTTTAAGTCTCGATTTACTATATAAAGTTACATTAAATTTATATCTATGATGATTTTTAGCTTAGAAACCTGCTTAAATAGTGCACGACCTTATAAATGATAGTATCTTTTTTTCCACAAACAAAGTATATCCCTTACATTGAATTTGGCCTTATCTTTTGATCCATCAACATCTTATCTCAATAGTAGGATAGTATATAGTTAGATAGTAGGTAGGGACTTATGTTTGATATTTGTGTGAAAACTCCTGCACAGAAATTTTTTTAGGTCCAATTACTAATTAGAGTCAAATGTATTGAGCAATGCGTTATATAATCTTTTGAAAATAATGTACGTTATGTGAAGAAAACTGTTCTGTCAAAAACAAAATGTTGTTCAAATTCATTTTATATAACAAAATTGGTTAAGATAACAAAACATAGAAACCATTTCACAAATCCAAATTTTCTCATCGTACCAATGACAAATTTCATAGTTGATCATTTTTGGTGGTCAATAGTGGAACAAACATTTGATTTGAAATCATAAGGAGTCATAATATTTATTGAAAATAGAAGTTTATGGTGTTTTTTCTAACAAGATATTGATTTGATTGGGATTAGTTCAAAAAAAACAAAGCAACGAAAAAATGAATATGAGTGTAATGTAGGATTATAAACCCTACAGCCTTATGCTCAATAATCCATGTCAATTACATGATGAATAACCAAAGGCGGAAGCGTACCTGTGGGCATTGTCATTGATGAAATCCTGGATGACGATGATAGAGATAATGGGTTGGTTGATCTTCCTCAGCAAAACACCCTGAAGACCTTGCTCTCTTGATGGGGATAGAGAGAACCCGAGAACCAGAGAGTTTTCTCCTTAGGGTTTGTGAAACTGAATAGTCTTATTGTGTTTGCCTTGGGGACCATTACCCCTATATATAACTATTATTAGTTATATCCCAAATTGCAGTATTACTAATTCAGCCCCTCATTAAATTAGAAACCGTCTAGTATCTACACTATTAACTTTCATAATTATTATGCTCTTTAGCCATAAACTATTATATATTATTTGACCCCTAGTTTATTGACTAATTATATAATGACTCTAACACACTTTATTAATTAATTACATATGTGACCCATAAATCTTACATGTAATAAATTAACTCACCTTATATTTGCTTTCATTTGTTTGTTTTGAACTAGCTTGTCTCACTGACCAGAACCACAATCGAAGATGATTATAAGCTTCTTCGTCAGTATTTCAAATAAATTTTAAATATTAATCCATTTTAGAATTTAGGTTTATAAATTTTAAATATTAACCGTCATTTTAAACAGGTGTCTTAACTCTTAGATTATGAGTTAGACAATAATTTGTTAATTTTTAATGATGGAAGAGGGGGAGCGAGAAAATAGTAAATATAATATTAATCAGAAAAGTTTAATTAACAAGATTGGGTCTAATTTAAATTAAAGATTTATCTACTAAATATACAAAGAAACTTTATCTAACCAATCAACGGCCTTTAACATTCCATCCCTCAAAATTATGAAGTGACGTCTACCAAAACAAAATACTACTACTATTGGATCCCCTGTATTTTGGAAATTGGGATGGTAAATGGGTATTGGGTCGGTTTCTGAAATCCAAGAAGGAAAGAATAAAAAAAACACATAACCAAACCACCTACTTACATTTTTAGTAGATAAAGGGTGGGTAGGTAGGTAGTGAGAAAAATAGAGAATAAATTGTGTCAGATAATTTTGGTGCATGTATGGAGCAACTTACCCTGTCTTATTAAAGTATGGATAAAGAGAATTTCTAAAAATTTGAGAAGGAACCTTATTCGCCCAAATTTCTGATTATAAGTTTTGGTAGTCTTTTTTCCATTTTAGGAATTAGTTATAAAGTTACTCACCTATTCCAATTAAAGACATACACCTATTCCAATTCATCAAGTTCTATTTAGTTGTATTCTAGTAGATGGATATTAATTTAGTTATGCGGTAATTATAATTGATTTGAAGTGAATTGATTTTAATTAAAAGTAAGATAAATGTAAAATGATTTATATTTAAATATATTTAAATAATAAATTTTAATATAAAAATTATATTTGGATTCAAAATCTACAAATCATAATTTTAAGTTAGAATCAACTATGTAAATACAATCAATTCTACTCTAAAAAATTCAAACATACTAAAATTAATTTTACACCTTTAAAATTAATTTTAAACATGCACCGTGCCCACAATTTTATTACTATGGCCCTATGGTTTATTAGCAAGGTATGGTCACACATATACGATATTGATACCTCATTCATAGTTGCAAGGGCAGATAGATATATTTATGTGGGGCCTTCTTTTCACCCACTTAATCAATATATAGGTTATTTCAACATAATTATTTTAATATATGTATAATTATTGTTCAATTAACATTTTTCTTTTTCTAGTATAGTGGGAATATGAGTTTAATGTAGTTAAAATTATATGCAGTTTGGCATTTGCACGATTCTAATTGTTTGATTAAGATCACACGGTATAAATTTTAAAATTAAATTTAATATTTAATAAAAAGAATTAAAATTTAGATATTTTAATTTTAATAGGATAATCAAAAATATTTTGACCACAGTTTTGATTGCATGCAATTCAAATTTTTAATAGAGAGATTTTTAAGAAAATTTAATTGTCATATAAAAAATTTATTTAAGATATCACAATTATTCGTAAAAAGATAATCACAACCATTTAAAAAATAAATTTAGAAATAATTCTAATAAAAGTTAAATATTTGTAATAATTTAGCCGTTGAATAAATTTAGAAATAGTTATAATAAAAATTAAATATTTGTAATAATTTAACATTGTGATAAAGAAAAGTATAAATGAAATAATTTTTTTTTAAGATTTTATATTACTACGAGGAAAATAAGATTTAATTAAAATTTGGCAGTGTATATATAGTAGTATTGTTGGTGTACGTTTAGGTTGTCACTGTTGAGGGATACTGTTACTGTCAACGTCTCCATGTTTATTGGTTGTTGAGTTTTCATATTGGAAAGTATGAGGATGGATTTTGTTAGTGAACAAATACCCTTGACAGGGACAATTACATGGAATTGAAGGGACTATGCCTTATGCCTTGCCTCTCTCTGTTACTCATAAATATCAACATTATTTTTATTTTTTAAAATTTCCAAATGTGTGAAAAATTAAGATTTTCTTATTTTTAATCAAATTTGATATTGTGGGTAAAGTAATATAATCGGTTTAATTAGTTTGTGAAAATTATAAATGGGAGTTTGAATTTAAAATTATATAAAATAAAACAAATAAAAAAGTGATGTAGAAATTTAATTGTAACCATTAAAAAGTACTTATTAATTAATTCCCATCAAAGGACAATTTATGCATGTTGTGATGGAACATAAAATTTGCAGCATCTAAAGAGTACTTGTAGTAAGGAAATGTGATAATTTGATTTGCATTGGTGTAGACAATGTGGACAATGCACATAAAAGTTTTGGTTTAGCATTGGCTTCATCAAGAAAGGTTGATTTCAACTATTCTATGACTTAATAGTTCACAATTTCATTAAAATGTTTGGGATCACAAAGAAATGAGAGAAAAGTTATGAAGTTGAATGTTAAAAGAAACATGAGTAGATGTTGATGGGCTTGTAGTTAATGTATTTGATAGCATATGAAAATTATATTGATGCTAATAAAAATGAGTCTTTTTGGTATACAGTGACGTAAAATTTGTAGTTAAAATTTATTTTGCGTTTGTAAATTTAAATATTTTTACACTCTAAAAAGTTCTATTTTCCAAAAAGTGTAAAAATGTAGAATCAATAATAGACCAATGTAAAATTTAAAAAGAAAATGCTAAAATCTTAAATTTGCAACACGTATATTACCCATTTAAAGTAACACCAACCCATTTCCATCCATATTTCTTTATTTACTTCAATATTTATAACATCAAATAATATCTTAAATTATAACCAAATTCCTTTATAAAAAAAAGTCAACTAACAAGAAATATTTCTTCCTATTATAATTA
>JBBPBT010000152.1:8673946-8695898 GCA_037974875.1 Cicer bijugum | reverse complement strand
ATTCATTAATTTTTTTAATATTATTTATATTTATATTTTATTTCATGTGGAGTAATGGATAGTTTTTGTGAATGAATGTGGAATATATAGGATATATAACAATGTACATTCCTTCCAGCTAGAACTTGGTTTTATTTTAATTATATTTGATCCTATTTTAATATTTAATGTGTAACCACTTTGTCGATATTACAAGCATAAGAAGAACTACTCTTTGTTGGGTTCAGCTTACTCTTATTCAAAATGTCTCTGTAACTTTGTTGTTAAGATTTTCAAAACTTAATTAACAAAAGAGAAATTTTAAACTACTATAGAAAAAGGGAAGAAAATTTAAACTCCGCAAAAGATTAAACATAGTACTAGTACGAATTTGGATAATTTCATTTGAAATTCAACAAGAATATGGGGTTTGTATTGATGATTAAAATTCATTAAATTTTACAACTTGAGAGATCTAATGAGTTTTAATGGTGAGATCACTAACATGACCTCTTCATGTTTGATTCCATCATGAGAGAATTCAGATCCCATTTAATATGCTTCAATCTCATCATATTCATTGATTAATTCTCATGTCTCATAAAAAAATGTCTCATTTATACTTTTTCTTTGTCTCAAAATAATTCTCATTTTAGAATATCAATGTGATATTTATACATATTTTTCACTTATATACATTTATTTATTAAATTTCATTTCACTTAACTATACAATTAACTATCATAAGTATTTTTGTAAATGACACTAACTTTACCATTGAAATCAATATAATTAATTATTTTTTTAATAATTGACTCAAATATAACATTTAATCTGGAATTGAGGAAGTACTAAAATGGAGGGAAAAACAAAACTCTTTCATTTTCTCTACAGCACACGATCATCAATGAGCAATATTGAAGTTTTTTTAGTCAAACAAATCGTGCACAGAGAATCGCTAGCACCAATCATCTCAACTAAATTAGCACCGCTAGTTATAGCAATCCTCTACAACACTAGGTAATACTAATAAAAAATAAAAGAAATTAGGTGAGGCAAAAGACAACAATCAAATTCAAACACGTCATGAGAATCTATTACTCCTATGAGATAAAAGCATAGATAACATTCTACCAAACAAAATTGTGGTTGGAAATACCAAAATTAGCCAATAAGTCAGTACAAGAATTTTCCTCTCTAAAACTATGCGAACAACGAAACCTCATTTGAGAGGTACAATGAATACAATTTTTTCACTTATTTTAAAGTCCTAAGAGACAAGCTGAGAGTTTGGAAAATCAGCAACTAAACTTGAATTACATTCTAACCAAATGTTATGTCACTATTTATCAAAATCTATCTCGATTGCAAATATGGCACCTATAAGTTTCGCAAATAGGGCATTTTGAGTACCTAGAGGCATTCCAAAACACTCGAGAGAAGCGACGCTGCAATCTCTCAACAAACCACCACATTGGAGTTGAATTGCTTGCAAAGTATTTTTTTTTAAATACCCTAGTGGTTAGACTTGACATCTTAAGTGTAGAGAAGAGAGAGATTATGAATTCGAACTTAGTTTTATGCATATCTATGTACTTTTAGTTACCAATTAAGTTGTATTTATATAACGTATACAAAGTATTTCATAATCTTTTGTATTTGGTATTGAGAACTCTACATTTGTAATAGGTATGAGTAGTGTTGTACTCTATAAGCGAAAATATATATTTATTTTTTTAAGTTTATCTCAATTTTCACTTACGTTTTTTAAGTTTTTTTTTTTAATTTTCTCTTGTCATTTACATTTCTATGTATCATTAGCCTTTAAGAATTATTAAATTATATATGCAGTCTTTTAAGTGTAAAAACTTTCTCGAATTAATGTCATAAAATGTTAAGATCATTGAAATATCACAACAAATTAATTGTACAAACTACTTAACTACGTTGTATATGAAAGAAGTTAAAGATATTAATTATATTAATAGACTTTGTTATCTTATTTTTAAGGTTAAACGTATGTTTAAATTGTTGTACAGAAAATTAAGAAATATATACTATTTATAAAAGTTGATGTATGTTTTTTGAATGATTAATGTAAATGACATATTATTGCAGTATTTAATAAAATTTTAAATGGTTAAAAGTTTTTAATTAATTTAATTGTTGTTAAAATTAAAATGAAAAAACTAAAGATAAAAACAAATTGTAACTTAAAAACTAAATCAAAATAAAATAAACTTAAATGATTAGGCGAGAATCAAAGTAAATTGTACTTTTGGCTTTAATATACTTTGATTATTAAAAAGACGTATAAATTATGGGAACTTTTTGTTATTTTGGATATTTAATATATTGAAATCTGATGATGGAGATTGCTTATCTCTTAACACATCTATTGATAGCTACGGCTATCTACTTCCCATTTTTGCTCCTTCATCACGTCGTCGTTCATTCTATATTTGTATATACATTTTGTCAAAAAAAAAAATGTAGTACATATTGTATATACTCTTGCATTGAACTTCTTTTTTTACAACCAATTGAACTTGAAAAGTGAATTAAAATAATCACAACTCAAAAATAATCACTGTCATTTATATAATGGAGGACATATATTAATTTTACTAACTCCAATTCTGTAGATTAATTTCTCAAAATAGATAGGACTACATGGTCAACAAAATTGTGTCTCAAAAGTTTTAATGAAATTGCATTTCAATGAATGTATTCGAATTGGATGATCATTAAATATTAATTATAAAGAGATTTTTATTAAAAAAAAAAGTAAAAAGAGGCTCTATTTTTTTAATCCAAACACTCTCTGTTAATTCAATTGTGGTAAAGGACTTATATTAAATTTTACAATTTTCTCTTTTTTTTTTTTAATTCAATTTTTACAAATTCTTATTAAAAACTCAAAATAAAAAGTTCAATTGTTTTCTTTTTGTAACTAGAAGGACACGGACAAAAAATGATCTCGTTATCCAACCCACTATTTGAGATTGATGGGGGCATAGTTCAATGAACTATTGGTTTGAGTTTGGAATTAAAGAATTAAAAGACTCGGGTTCAAATTTTGAAAAAGATAAAATAAAAAATAAAAAAATACAAATATAATAATTAATGTTTAAATATATTTTTTATTTTTGCAATGATAATTTTTTTAAAAGATTTTTTGTTTGGTTAACCTCCATAAATATAATTTTATTTTAAAATAATCATTTTATTAAATTTTTGTTATAAAAATTATAACACAATTAAAGACACAACAATTTTTAATAAAAAAATTAAATATAATTAAATTATAATTATTTTAACCTTAAATTAATCTCAAATATTGCAGTCTTCTTCTTTAAAAAGCCTAAATCGTATATTCTTCTTCATTGTTTCAGTCATTTTCCTCATCATAATTTTGATCATCATCACCAACATTTTCATCCATTTGAGATTCATCACCATATTCAAATTTATTGTTACCGTAATTTTTTTCTTCATCAAGTGGTACTTATTGGACAATGATGTGTTCTAGAATTGGCTCTAAATAGGAGTAGAATTTGATTGCATGAGGAGGAGGGGAAAATAAGAAAGTCCACCTCCAAGTCTTAGTCCTAGTAATGGTAAAGGATAATGAATAAATTCATTGTGGTGCCAAAATTGAACCTTTAATCAAATTTATTTTACTTTTTCAAATTTTTATTTTATTTTATGAATTGCGACACAACATGAAGAGCTATGTAAGAATTGAAACAATGACGAAAAAATGCAAGAATTAAGTTTTTTAAGGAAGAATACTTAAACATTTAGAATTAATTTTAAATTAAAAAAAATATATAATTTAATTATATTTAAGTTTTTTTTTGTTAAATGATTAAGTACTGAATTTGGCATTTAAAAAAAACAAAAAAAGACTACTACTTTAAAATATACCCTCTACATATTCATAGAAGCTGCAAAATTCCTCTCATGAAAGTTAAAACAAATATTTTCCTATGTCCTGTTTCTTTCATCTCCTGATGATTTTGCATCATGTATTCCAGGGTGTGTTTGTTTGTTTGGTAAATGCTGGATGGATAATTTGGCTTGAACAACCTTCTATAATTGAGGCCATGCACTAGGCTGGCATTAAAAAGCTTTCAACATCCTCTGACTTTGTTAGGAAATGTAAAGAGAAAGTGGATTTCATCTCTCACCCCCCCAATACAAGCAAAGGGACCAATCAATATCAATTATACACCCCACATGGGTAAAACTATAATAACACATTAAAAGCCTCCATGAGTCATGGCAATCTTATCTTCTTTTGAGATGATTATAAAATTATATTACTCTTTTAATTTTCATAAAAATGAAATCTTAATAATTTAGAATTTAATTGAAGGTAAATAAAATCTAACAAAAAATATTTTATTTAAAATTCGAATTTAAATTATTTCAAACACTTAGTTTGAAATTAAAGTTCATTAACCACTTATTTATATACTTGATTTATTATTTTAGAATTTAATTAGACAATTCCGTAGTTATAATACCTACGGCAGGATGGTATGGTAAATGAACTAAATTCAAACATAGTTGCATTACAATGACCGAGGCAACATCAAAGATTTTAATATATTTAGAAGTTTTTAACATTACGTGCACATAGTTTTTGTCCAAATCTATTAATATCCACAATATTTCTATAATGACAAAAAAATCCAGTTGCGTAGCTAATAGAGTAGGTAAATGCTTTCAAAGATAACCTATTAACCTCCATTTATAACAATTTAATATAGCTGCATAAAAAGTTTGGTAAACTCATAAAAACCAGCATCAGTTACCTGTTATTTTCAATGGAACTTAAAAAGAAAGAACCACCCTTTGTGTCTTTTGCCAATGGGGGAATGCTGGCTCCTTCTGCATGTTGGTACATTAGCAGTGATTTATATTCCATAAACACGTATACAAATTCATAGTACACAAACGAGTTTGAAGTTATATTAAAATCAAAAAATCTTTGAAGTTTGAACTACAGTTGTATTCAATTCAATACCCTGTTTTTTTCCCTCTTAATCTCACCATGCATTTCAGAAGACATTTTCATTGTCAAAGTTGGTACTTTGTTGGGTCATAACTTTACACTCACTAGTTGGAAATAGTACCTCAACAGAAAGTCTAAATGCATGATTGAAATGATTGTGACTTTAGCAGAATCACAATGTGCCATTGTTATTATTGTTATTTTAATAAAAGTTACACTTTGAAGCTTCACGAAATCACTTATCACTGTGATTTCGTCAAATTCACCTTTAATCCAAACATGTATTAATAGAGTGAAGATGTCAAAAAGAACGTGAATACATAGCAAGCCAAAGTCGTTGACACAAGACACTGAAAAGGAGTCAATCACCAACAACATAAAAGATAAAGAAAAAAGGAGGAAACTATTTTCTGTTGGTATGCATTTTTCACATGGCTCAAACACTAAAAAGTTTGGTTCCCAACCCACAAGGTATCAACTTCATTACAGAAAAACCAGACCTTTTACTATGATAGATCAGACAGCCAGTACACAACAGAGATTAAAAAATATTACCCCCTTTGAATAAGCAACAATACAATTACAATCCAACAAGGGTCGAAGTGCAATTGCATCTGAAGAAAACAAAATCCCAGAAATGAATCCAACACTCTCACTTGCATAACTAAATCACTGATAATAATTTGAAGAAGAATAATAACATTCAGAATTTTCACCATGTTACCCATTTATGAGATTGAGAATTATACATACATATTTATATACACACCCGGCACGCATGCACAATCTTACAGATGAAAATACACCTAGTTTTAATTTTACTTCATCAAAACTAGCTCTATGAAAACACTATCCCTAGTAAGTTTTAGTTCTATTATTACACCATCTTAATACAACTTAACTTCCCAAATTAAATTACCTCAAAATTCATGCTAAGCTACCAAAAACAAAAACACTAGTACTAGTTTACAAAGATAGCTACCAGGAATCCATAAAATACCCCAGAGGCCAACAACTTTGGAGGAATGAGAAATCACAGACATAACATTCCCAATTTCTCGTTGCAGCAAATTTGCAGACTCATGAAACATCCCCAACTTTAGATGACAATGCTGCCCTAAGCTGCTCCTGGGTGTAAAATCGACCCCCCATCTTTACTGTTGCTTGTTGTATCATCAAATCATTCACCACTGACACACTGGCATGGTGCACTTCAAGGTCAAGCTCCATCAACGCCGACATCAACCTCGCTGCAGGGTGGTTTTTCTTACTGCATTGGATTCTTATCATTGCATCCCAACCTATAATCTTCACGTCGATATCCAAATCGATTAAAGCTTGATTTGAAGAGGGTTTATTGTGTAATGGTTGTGGTTGTGATGGATTAGACGAGTTTTCATTAACTTTCTGAAGCTCCTTCTTCACTTCATCAATTTCCTTTTCTAATACATCTTTATCAGATTCCGTTTTCTGAAGCTTTGTTTTGAGTTCAGTAATGTAAGATATAGCATCTCCCAAAAGCGATGCTTTATCCATCTTTGAAACATTAGGAACAACTGCACGAAGAGCATAGAATCTCTGATTCAATTTCTCTCTTCTCTGTCTCTCAGCTTCAACATGATTCAATGGTTCCTCCCTTCCGTTCGCAGGCTTCCTCCCTCTCTTCCTCGGCCGCTTTTCAGGCTCCACCACGCGGCTGCTATCCACCTCTTTCACCACCGAAGCCTCCAGATCCGAATGGTCCGAATCACCACCACCAACTGTACCACCAGAAAATTTCAAATTCGACCCGGCTGGTGGAACAATCACACCGGAAGTAAAAGAAAGCATTCCGTCATCGTTGTTACTTCCTCTCGAATTCGGCGATCTCCTCTTTCCATTTCCATTATTGTTGTTCTCCTCAGCAACGGAAACTAATTGCGATTGACCGGACAAGAAATTCGAATTCGAATTTCCATTATTAGCAACATAAGAATTCTTTTTACTATCACCAAAACTCAGAATCTCACCAGATTCTGGCTTCAATAAACGTTGATGTTGCTGATTGTTATTGTTATTACTCACACCGTATTCTAAAACATTCATCTCCTTAGAAAAGAAACTTTGATTCTGCTTCTGTGAAACATGAACAACACTAGGAACTTCCGTTAAAGTACTTGAACCATGAGTTTCAAACTGTAACGTCTTCGTAACATTATTGTGACTTGGAATTGAAATTGAAGTGTTCGTGGTTGTTGTTGTTGTTACTGCAAGAGAATTATTATCAACGGAATCTCTAGTTTCAGGATCGTTAAGCCAAATCGAAGAAGGATCGTTCTCACCTTGATGAGCAATTGTAGAAGAACCTAACCCTAACTGCCACACGGATCCTAATTCAAAGCTATTGTTGAAATTGAATAACATCTTCACTTTATTCATGAGATCGTTGTTTTGATAAATCAATTCAGTGGATCCAAGCTCCAACACGCCGTTCGCCGACGGTATACAAGCTAGCGTTTGTAAGCCAAGTTCCTGTCCCTGTCTCGCTCTCTCGCAAGGCGAAACGGCGAGATTCTCGCCGCCGGTTAACCACGCCGGAGTTGAGTTAAAATAAGTTTGTCCAGGAAGTCCACTTCCGTTGACGAAAGACTGTGTCATGGAAACTAAAAAAAACCACTCGGTGTCGGTGACTTCTTCATCGACAGCGGAATCGTCCGGCGTTGGATTACCGGAGATTAGAGAATTAAGTTCACGGAGAACTTTTCTACGGTGTTCTTGTTCAGCCGGTGAAGCAGCTTTTGTTTTTGATTTTGCTTTTGTTTTATCTTCTTCACCTTTGTAGTAACCATCACCCCAACCGAGAATAGAGGTACCGGAATAGTCATAAGAAGGTTGCCAGAAGATAGCGTAAGTCCACGTTTCCGTTGCCCCTTCAATTAACGCTTGAAGTCGTTGTTGGAGTGTGTCTTGGTTGAATCCAGTAGTTGATTGCGGCGGTTGTGGCGGCGGCGCCGGTGGCCACATGGAGGATAAATCGGAGGAGGTCATAAAAGCCTCCATTACTGATGTGTTATCGTCGGTCCACAGATTCATTAGTAGTAAATTTAATTGAAATGAAATGGAAATTTTATTAAAATTTGAGGGTTAAATTAGGAAGAAAGAGAAGAATATAAAACAAGATGACAACCTCACGCAGACCACACCGTGTGGTGGTGATATTAGATTGGAAGAGAGAGAGAGAGTGTGTGTGTGAAGGGGACAAATGAGAAATGATGATTTTGGATTTGGAAATTAATTTGAATTGCATTTAGGTTGAATTTGAGAGCGATAGTAATGAGCCTTCCATGAAAGCCAATTTATTAACTTTGCACAAAACATCCGTTCCATGTAAACGGTTTAATAATCAATTCTTTTCATTCAAATATTAATATAGAATTAGTTTACACACGGTACATACTTAATAATTTATCTTTCTATAGTATTTGTACCCAAAAAATCTATCAATAATATAATACTATGATTTTATGTTAAGACTGTTAGGTATCTTATTTGCTTCCTTTTTTCTCCCTTTAACTTAATTCTCTTAATTACTATCTACGACTTTAAATATAAAATTGCTTCATTAATATATAATAATTAATAAATCCTTACACCAAAAATAAAATAAAAATCCCTTTCATTAATGTACAAAAAAATATTAATTAAATGTATTTATAATATACATTATTTATTTAAAATTATTAAGAGAGATAATAAATGACTTTCATTTTATTGAATTAGAATTATTTTTATGAAAAGATAATTAATTTATTGTGTAATTCAAAAAAATATTATAAAAAATGACAAGAGGATTCTCTATGAAAGTAATAGTTTCTTTTTACTAAAATAAATATATTATTTCAATAAATTAAAATACGAAATTGATATAATATAAACTTAAAGTTACAAAAATTAAAAGAATGAATATATAAATAAGTTTAAAGTATTTATATTATTAATATAATATAATATTATATATATAAATATAATAAAATATAAATATCTAAAATATTAATGATTCTAATTTTATAATATTGACAATATTAAATTAACTGTTTGAATTTTGTAATAGTTAATATTATTTTATCAATTTAAATCAAACAAAAAATATAACAACATGAAAAAATTAAATATTATTATACTTAGATAACTAATAAAAACATTTAAATAAAAAAAATTAATATAAAAATTATTTATTAAATAAAATGAGAAATAAAGGCAAGTTGAAATGATGATTCTGAATTAAAAATACTCATAAATCATCTCATTCTTTCTAAATGCTTATCTCTTTTAATGAATGAAGAGGATATCATCTATAACTTTTCAAGACGCGGCGATCGAAAATTTGCAAGTCCATGCCACTCTTAATTACTGGGTAGCGAAGATAAATGTTAATTTGAAATCATCATAGTCGTTTTTAATGTCTTTTAATGTATTATTTTAGTTTTGACTTTTGATGTACTAACAAGTGTAAAAAAGAAATTACACTATCTAACTAGTGACGTACGCATTTTTTTTAACTGAGGTGGTTAATATCTCTTTTAAGTGTTTGATATATGTAATATTATATTTTTCTTTAATTCTTTAAAATTATAAACATATTTTAAATTTTATTTTTTTTAATAATTTAATAGGTAAGAGTGATTAGAAAAAATAAAGACTAAATTAAATAATTAAAATATATATTTAAATATTTTAATGTTTGATAAAAAAAATACATTTAGATATTTTTTTATTTTAATATATGGATTAATTTGATGGGTATGCATCTTCAATGTATTTTACACTGAAATTTAATATAAATTACTCATCTCATACGTCTTACCATAAAAGTATATAGAGTGGTGTGATGTGGTGGAAATTTTGAAATTTATATACTTAAATTAAAACAATTGATTTCTAATTAAAATAAATAATTCATATATAATATATAACTAAAATAACTAACTTATTAATCAATTTTAGATCTCTAATATTGATATTAGCCACTTAATATATTGCATCCTGTGGTCTCTCTCTATGAACCACTCACACGGTGCCGTAGTGTCACACCTATATGTTTGCATTTCAACTCCAAAATAATGGTTACATAGTTGTGATGATTAAAAACTCTGCAAAAATAATGCAGAAAGTGAAGTGGTGATGAACATAGAAGTCGAGAGATAAATCATTTGTCAAAGTGGATTATTTTGTAAACAAAAGAAAAATGGAGAGCGAAACGCAAGAGAAACCAACATGAATGAAATATAAAGACTGATGCCACATCATTCGTGATATTCTCTTGATAAATTTTCTCACGATGTAAAGCATTTCTCAAAATAAAACTCAAGTTAAAATACTAATTAATATATGAATATAAGTAATTACTCCATTCACCTCATAATTAATGTCACGTTCATTACTTTTATATATATATATATTAGAAAATATCATAAATACAAGAATAAAATATTAATTTTAATAAATTATTTCGATTATACTTTAATTTGTTTACCATTATTATAAATATAAAGTAAAATATATAATTTAAAATAATTAAGTATATAGTATTATTAATAAGGAATGATCATTAAAAAGTATAATTAATATTATTAAAATTATATTAATTTTTTTACAATTGTGATACCTATTATTATGGAAGAGAATAAGACTTTATTTTTAAAATATATATTTTTATATACTTGAATTCATTGACAATTTTGGTAAAAAAAAATAAGTCGCTTTAATCTTTTTGTGTATACTTATTTGATATTATAATATATACACATGGTTGGTCCAACAAGTTCTAAGACATAAAGTAGAATTATCATATGAATTTTTTTTTAAATTAATAAATTATTAATTTTTATTTGAAATTTATATTTTACACTTTTTTCAATCCAAATCATTTATCAAAATATTGTAATTGATTTCGGTTAACAATTTTTTTTCAATCTATTGAGACAAAATCTCTCAAATGATTTTAATGATAACAAAATTACTTAAGAGATTATGATTGTGGTTAATGACTAACATTTACTCTTGAATGTATTCATATAAGAAAATATGTTATTAATCATTAAGGCAAAAAGAAGATAAAACTGATCAAATTTGAAGATGAAAAATGCTGAGGATGGAATATGGGGAGGATGGCCCTGCAAGCTGGCCTAATCTTCAAATCTGCATAATATTTGTCTTCGCCAAAATAAATGCTTTTATTCATTAAAGAAATGCACAACAATGTCAAATAATGAATAAATAAAGTATTTTAAATCAAAAGTCAGAAGGTCAAAGGAAAAGGATGAATATAGCCAGATCTAGAATCCAGAGGATGGCAGACTAGGCTAAGGATGGTTCAGCAAAGTTGAAAGCAACTCATCGAGCATGTGCAAAGGCTAAAATCAGACCATTTATTGTGCTTGCACAAATGAATACATAAAGAAGTCAAGTTAAAGAAAGGCAACAAGAAACAAGCCAGAAATTGACAATCACATGTTGCTGCCAGATTTGCTTTCTCTTTCTTGTCAACATCACCTCAAAAGCTGAAATCAACCTAAATTGGTCATGCAAAAAACAAAGTATCATTGCTCTTTCAACTACTGAAGCATAGTATGTATCAGCCGCTCAATGTTGCTCACAACTACTTTGGATAAAAAATCAGCTTGAGGATTACTCGCTAAGGTACGCAAAAATTCCAATCATCTGTGATAATACAAGTGCAATAAATCTGTCTAAAAATCCCATTCAACATTCTAAATCTAAGCACATTGAAATTAAACATCATTTTATAAGAGATCATGTGCAAAAAGGGGGATTTATAACTGATTTTTATTGACACTGAAAATTAATTAGCAGATATTTTTACCAAATCTCTCCAAGAGGATAGGTTCAAAAAGATCTTGGAGGAACTCTCACATCTTAATTTGTCTAAAATTAATTGATTTTTCTTGGTTATGTTCTTTTATTATATTATTATAACTTTTATTAAATAATAATAAAAAAATTATATGTTGTTCTATTTAAATAAATATATACATTTTTAGTTAAGACTGCGAGGATAGCAAAACCACCAGAGGACAGAATGTCCTTATTGGTGTAACGTCCCTTGACATGGCAGCCTAGAAAAATGAAGCACACGCCTTCTCTCTCATTGGGCAACACGTGTGGCGCATGCCTCCGTGTTTTACGTTGTGCATTTAATGCAGTAACGGCTACATGTCCTCGGCTGTCTCAGTCATCATCACGCTAGGTTTCTAGGCTACGACGCATTTAATTTTTTCTTTCTCTCACACGTTTCCTCCCACGCTCATCCTGTACATCTTCCATCCTCTATCATTCTCACTCATCAACCATTTGCTCAAAAACTTCTCTCTATTCATCAGTTACTTTCCACTCCACTGCATTTCCCAATGGCTCGAACCAAGGTAACTGCAAAACGAAAAATCACTTATCAAGAACCAAAAGAGAATCAAGATGTTTATTCAAGTACTGATTCAGATTTTCATGAAGAAACCCAATCTGAAGGAACATCTTTGAACACCGTTCCTTTTTCACGACCTTCCAACAGTTCCTCTTCTCCCTCATTCACTCCAACACCTTCTAAAAACTCATCCTCCTCAGCTCCAATCAGGCGCTCCTTCAAAATCATGTCTGGAGTCGTTTCATCAAAAAAGGCGATCCCTCAAGACAATACAGTTCATATCATCAACTCTAATGATTTAGAGGCCACTATATCTTTAGAACCTTCACAACCGCCTCATCATGAGAAATCCACATCCAAATATTCCAAAAAGGTTAAACTATTTTCACCAAAACCCCCATCCTCGTCGCTAAAAATTTCTGATATTACCTCATTGTTTGATTCGACTAATATAGAAACTAATTATGTTTCAAAGTGGCAAAACAAATTTGTTGTAAATGGTAAAATCATTGATCTTATTGACATCAAACAAGGTGGAAGAAATGTTTGATCAACTCGGATGGACTTCGTTCTTCAAAATCAATGAGCCCCAATATCCTCGCCTGGTACAAGCATTCTATGTTGCTACAAATGGCTCAAAGTACTCCACTAGTTTTAGTATGGTACTAAAAGGAGTTCATATGGAGATAAATCCCACCATACTATGTCAAATTTTTGACATACGTGATGAAGGAGCCGATCACTTACCGAAAAAGTGGTATTCTCGAGCTTTAATCACTAGGACCTCTGTTCTTCAAGAATTACTCATCAAACCACCAAAACCATTAGTGGCCTCGAATCTCCGTCCAATATGTCGTATACTCCACAACATTTGTGTTCACTGTATTGCACCCCGAGCTGGCAACTTTGAGAAAGTCACAGAACTTGATATCATGATTATCCATCATTTAATGACTGTCTCTCCTCTTCACTCAGGTAATGTGATTTTTTCGTTTATGTTGAATTTTGTTTTGATGGGAAGATCTGCTCCCTATGGAATGCTACTCACTAAGATTTTCAAATTGTTCAAAATATCACTCGAAGATGAACCAATTGTCCAATTCAATAACACCTTTTCAATCAAGAATATTAAACAAATGAAGTTTAAGCATGAAAATCTCTCTGCCTCCAAGAAAAGAAAAGCACGAGAGTCCTCTACTCCCTCTCAGAAATATGAAAAAGACACCATTCAACCACCACCTAAGGATACACTATCACCACTGATTCAAGAACCTACCTCTCCACTACGTAACTCTCCTGATCATACCCCATCTAATTTTCCCTGCCTCTCCTACTCCTAAATCACATGTTCAACTATCTCCTCAAGCTTCACCAATCCATAATCTAACTCCTCCTCATGAAGTCGATCCACTCCCTGAGGATACCTTCACACCAACTCCTCTTCACAATATGGAATATGGTGAGGAGCTCTATTTTGACCTTAATATGCCTTATCCTCCCTCTCCTATGGATATGCCTATGGCCTCTCCTCCAATTGTGCCAATGGAAGAGGATGTGATCCCACAACCAGATCTTTCGCAACAACTTCATATTCCTCCTATTGCAACTCACAAAGAACCTACCCAACCTCTCCTTGAGGTCACAGGTTGGTTCAGTTCCCTTGACTCCTTTTTTTACGGCCACGACTCATAACCATTCAAAGGACAAGGTTGGGAGCTCTCAGAATAAGAGTTCCAGTGTAAATAATCAGCCTAAGGACTCGGTTCCTAGCACAAGAACATAGGACAACAAGGAACAAAAGCAAATGAAACTGCTTAAATTAATTAGAAAGGATCATAAGAAAATGTTTCACAACTTCACTCATTTTTAGAATTCCTTGGTTCAGTTTGGTCTCATTCTTGAATGGGTTACCAAACACTTGGCTCCCACTATTGCTCCTAGAGATCATCCTCACGAGCTTCCAGACCAGCCTTCCTCTGTTGTTCCATCTCCCTCATCCAAATCAAACGAGCTTTCCTTATCTGATTAAACATGTGGTTATTTATTTTTTATGCTACCAAATTCAGGGGGAGAATGATTATTCTTTTTTATTATCCATTTGTTTTGTATTAATGTTGTTAAATTATTTGAATTATTGTGTTGCTTATGCTTGTTAAGTTGAATTGTTGTGTTGCCTATGAACCCATGTGTATGTTGTGTTGAACAAATCTTTAAATTATTATCTTATTATCATGATGTTTTATGTATGGTTAAAATCATGTTATCTTAACACTTTGGCATACATTTAGGGGAGTAATGATTTTTAGTTTTAAAAATTATTACACATATGATTGAGTGGAAGCATAAACATTTTATCTTTGTCTTATTTAAAATCATAATCTAATGAATTTTGTCATCATCAAAAAGGGGGAGATTGTGGAGACAAAATCTCTCAAATGATTTTAATGATAACAAAATTACTTAAGAGATTATGATTATGGTTAATGACTAACATGTGGTCTTGAGTGTATTCATATAAGAAAATAGGTTATTAATCCTTAAGGCAAAAAGAAGATAAAACTGATCAAATTTGAGGATGGAAAATGCTGATGAAGGCCCTGCAAGCTGGCCTAATCTTCAAATCTGCATAATATTTGTCTTCACCAGGATAAATGCTTTTATTCATTAAAGAAATGCACAACAATGTCAAACAATGAATAAATAAAGTATTTGAAATCAAAAGTCAGAAGGTCAAAGGAAAAGGATGAATATAGCAAGATCTAGAATCCAGAGGATG
Source organism: Cicer bijugum (assembly GCA_037974875.1). Taxonomy (NCBI): domain Eukaryota; kingdom Viridiplantae; phylum Streptophyta; class Magnoliopsida; order Fabales; family Fabaceae; genus Cicer; species Cicer bijugum. The sequence goes on along the minus strand of JBBPBT010000152.1, from coordinate 8,680,703 downwards.
GCACACTAGGTTGAGGATGGTTCAGCAAAGTTGAAAGCAACCCATCAAGCATGTGCAAAGGCTAAAATCAGACCATTTATTGTGCTTGCACGAATGAATACATAAAGAAGTCAAGTTAAAGAAAGACAACAAGAAACAAGCCAAAAATAGATAATCGCATGTTGCTGTCAGATCTGATCCTTGGACTAGAGGATGACAGACCTATGTAATATGGTGGCTTTCTCTCTCTTGTCAACATCACCTCAAAAGCTGAAATCAACCTAGTCCTTAAAGTTTTCAAAAAGGTTGCAGCTCACATGGTCAAAGAAATAGCTTTGCACTTCTGATAAAAGAGAATAGACAAGGATATGTCAAGATCAAGTTACAAGAAAGTTGTGCATGCGCGAGGATGGTTGTTGTCTGGGCTAGAAAAGTTGAATGGCAGTTCTATAATTATGATGAAAAACCTTGGATCTTTATAAATGAGTTCCAACGGTCATCAAAGAGCTTGGACCTCTATAAAATGCAACAAGCTCTCCATCAGAATACACACAACACAATTGCATAAAAAGATCAAGCATCCTAAAGCTATCAAGAGCAAACACCCATCCTCACTTCATACTTTCTTTGATCCTACACTATATCTTTGTAAATCCTTTGAGAAAGTAGTAAGTATCAATCACTTTCATATCACTTTGTAATTTCTTTGTGAGTTACACTTGGAAATATTTGGAAATTGATTGTAAGTTTGGTGAAGCTCAAGAATACACATTTTGTAATCATCTTCAGTGTGAGGTTGATCAGTTTGAACGTTAGTGAAATCTCACAAGGGTGTGAGGACTGGACGTAGCCATATTTGGGTAAACCAGTATAAAATTGTGTGTGTCTCTCTCATATTCTTTTCTTACTCTTTTGCTCAAGTCAAAACTGAAGGATTGGAAAAACCCATCCTCGGACTTACCATCCTCAGCGAGAGGATAGTTTTAAAAACTCTTGAAAATTATTTTTAAACAGCAAAATCCCTATTCAACCCCCCTTCTAATGATATTTAGCTACATCACAATCGATAATAAAGTTAATTTATTTAATCTTTCTTGTGACATCGTTGAACTTAGATAAGATTTAATTAATTTGAGTTTTAAAAAGTTTTTCTTTCTATTTAAGCGGCAATTACATGATTTGCTAACATTATTCTACAAACAATATATGCATTTGAAAAAAAATCTAACTTTCTTATATAATTAAGTATGTCAATTGGTGTGTCATTTTTTACCTATATTATCTCTTTTAGAATTTTAAGTTCTACAAATAAATATAATTCATCAATGTATGTGTTGTCATTATATTTTAAAGAACGTTCAAGATTAATGCAATTTTCTTTTAATTTTTTATTATTTAATTATTTTAATTTAAATTGTTTAAATCTACTTTGAAATGAAGTAATTGATCTATCAATTATATACAAGAAGTGATCAATTTTAAAGGATTATCAAAATATTGTACAAAGTTATTATCAACACTTTCATCAAATTGTTTTTTCCTATGAATAATACATTTTTTGAAACTTAAGTTTTATGTCTATTTCGATAGAAAATAACTAGAAATTGTAGAGTCAAAGTGTAAGTTTTGTATTGTTGATAACAAAGTTTCATATCGAAGTTTTAATATGATATTTCAAAAGATCTATATATTTGTTTTTAGTAAAAAATAATTGTATTTAATGTCATAAGAGACTTTCAATAATACAATAACTTATCATAAATAGATTGTTGGATCTTTTGTTGGGGATATGGTACAAATATTTAACAAGAAGAGGATAAAATTGATGATGACAAAGGTTGCACAAATAAATTTTAAAGTGTGTGTATAACATTAAGCTTTAGGTTCAATTCGCTCCACCAATCTATATATGTTGGATGCAAACGGGTTAACCGACGAATCTCCTTACGGATACTTTGGAATCCTTGAAGTGAATTGCACATTCGCATCAACTCTATTAATCAACGATAATTTATAAAATAAAGTTTTTTCATTTACTCTTGTACACTAGAGAAAAAAATAAATTACTCAAAAATACTTTTGACATAATTTTGACTCATGTAACATGAATTTTGTATTGTTTATTTTGTGTTCTTTCTGTCTCTAAAGTATACCTATTTTCACAGATGTTCATATCAATTGGTGAAAGAAATCAACTCTTGAACTTATACCAATTGGTGAAAGAAAATAACTCTTGAGAAAGATTGTAACATTTGATAACTTAAAAAAGGTATCGATTTGAATTAAATCCAAATATTGCAACCACTTGATCAAGTGGTACATTAAGTTATTTAATCTTGCTATATTGATATAGCTATTAGAGAATTTCAAATATATTTTAGAAATTCATCTCACAAATGCATCATTATATGATTTTAATTTATTACGATCAACACAAATATCAATTAAAATAATGATTATGTCAAAAATTAAAAATCAAACTCTTTTGAGAAGGTTTTTTTTTTCTTCCCTCCATAGATGTTGGAGCTATAAAGAGTTTTCATAATATATTTTAGTGAAGACTAAAACAAGAATTTTATGTGTCTCTCCCTTGGCCGGCCCTCTATATACATTATTTATCCTACAATAAATGTCGTATTAACCGAATAAATTTGTTCTAAAATAATAGTCACTATAATTTTTAATGCATTATTAATTACTTTTTTTTTATAATTATACCCTTTAATTATTCTTATATGCATTATTCCCAAATTATTTTTCTTTGTTTTGTATTTATGATAACTAAAATCAAATTTATAATTACTAAAAATAATTAAATAAAATCTATCTCTTTTTATTTAGTTATTTATCATCTTTTATTAATTTATCTAAAATAATCAAATACAACAATTATATATGACAATTGATGAGGTAGTCAATGGAAGAGCTACTCAAAATTAATGGGGGCCGTACCTCCCACAAATATTTTATTTTAAAATTAGTAAGAATGCATATTTTTGGTTTAATACACTTTTACAAATTTTCCTCAATAAAAAATACATGTTGTTTTACTACTCTTTTTCCAATTTTCTTTCACTTACTTTTGTGTTATTTTTCTCTTAAATATTCACACACTTCCACCTTTTTTTTTTCATTTTTTTTTCATACTTTTTATCTTAGCTAAAATATGATTTTAGTCCCTTGTTTTATATATTATAGATGATTTTTATCTATATTACTATAAGATTTTGTGTAAAATTTAAAACTGGAATTTGGTATAAAAAAATCAAAGATTTATTTAATCTTTTAAAATAATTAAGAATTTACAATTTAATTTTATACATTTTCAAATATCAATTGAATTGGTCTTTAGTAACGATTATGATGCCACTTAAAATTATCTAAAAATGAAAATTATATAACTCACATTTTTAAGATTTTTATGACCATATTATTATTATTATTTTGGAGATAAAGTAAACCATCATGTTTTTTTTTAAAGAATGGCTTGGGTCCTTATGTTATATGTATTTGTTTTTTGAAAATATTATACTTATATTCTTTCTCCCAATTAACAATATTTTTGGGAAGCTTTATTTGATCAAAATTCCATTATACCTCTCTATTAGCATTTTTTTTAGACTTTTAGGTATGTGATACCCCTTTTTTGGTGAAGGTATGGGATACTCCTTCATGTATTGAGTATGTGAGTATCATATTTGCAAAATAAAAATATTTAAAAGTAACAGCCGCCTCTATCTTCTCTTTGTTTATTTTTTTTTATAATCTAAAAAAAATGTTTTATAGATATTTTTGTTTTCTTCTGAAATCATTTATTTGTGTCATTTTTTTATTCTCTTTATTAAAATAAGTATTTTTATATATATTTTAATTTTGTTTCGTGTTATTTTTTCTATCATATTATTGCAACATTTTTACACTTTTTTTATCTTATTATATCATTATTTTAATTTTTTATGTTGTTGTAGTATTTTTTTATTTTTATTTTAGATTGACTGTCGATTTAATATAAAATCAATAATTGATTTGTGTCGTCTTCAATATTATAGCTCCCAATACATGTATATACTTCACACAGTTCAATTTTATTTTATAAGTTTTATCGTATTTATAGTTATTTAGTTTTTTATTAAATTGTATATTATAAATTTATTTACAGATTTATTATTTTTATTTTTATCAACTTAAATAAATGAATATATTTATAATTTGATATGAAATATATATAATGCCACATATATATAATATTTTAATCAAAAACAATTTGTTTTAGACATTTGACGCCTTGTTAAAATAATCATATTTCATACTTATGAATTTAAACTTGTCAGTCAAAATCATTTTCTATTAATTTTATTAAAGTCTGAATTATTTATTTTCAATAGTTTATCATCAAGTACAAATCTCATAAAAAAACATATCAAATCAAAACAATTTACAAACAAATTAAAATTAACATATATAGTACGATCGGAAGAAACAAATTGTGCTTGCAAGATTATGGCGGCCCAAGATACCACTTGCGTGAAAATGAACATATTTTGTCCCTCCAAATCCAATACTGTGCTTATGATGTCACCTATTTTAGTCTATAAATACTGCTAATCATATGATGTGTCTTCTAGTGTTGCATGAGGTGAATATATTGCCACGGTACATTATGGGCCTACCTACAATAGGCGATATTTCTCTTCATAAAACAATTAAACATTATGCTATGCCAAATAGACATATTTATTGTTGTCCATAAAATAATAAAATCATGGTGTTGATGTTGGAATGAACGTTGTTGAAACGTAATGATATATAATTATTTTTTAATTTTTTTTAGATGTTGAGTTAAAAAGAAGAGTAATTATTAAATATTATGATTAAAAAATTATAAATTTAGTGATGCGGTAATACTCGAAGTGGAGAGTTCTATTATAAATGTTGTTATGAAATTAATCGTTTTTTTATGATGATATGATGTACTTTCCACACCTGATCACCCTTTTTCAACCAAATCACGATTTTTTATACAACTTTAATCTACTCTTTATGAAATATATATTCATAAATAGATATAAATCAATTATAATATTAGCCATTATGCTTTCCTAATACAGACGGGTCCAAACATATATAGACTTCTTCATTCAAATGAATGTAACCAATTTCTATGTTTTCAATTAATTGCCTCATAGCTTCTATGGTCAAGTTGTAATGTAAGATCCAACCTCCTTAAATTCTGCCTTTGAAACTCCGTCAATCGCTGCATCATTTTTTTTTACTAAAAATAATATAATTTATAATTTAAATAAATAGGAATTATATTGATCTACAACATTACAATTTAAAGTTACTAAAATTGAAAGTTATAAATATGTAAACAAAGGCATAATATTTAGATTAATAATATAAAACAACTTTCACAAAGATTATAAATAAGATAAAATTGACGTGTTTGAAATATTTATATTTCTAGAAATATAATATTGGCGATACTAAAATAATTAATTGTTGTACTTGATTGAAGTTGATCTTTCTATTTAAACTAAAAAACATACAACAAGATAGAAAATCAAAAAATTGAAAAATCATATGACCACAAGTTTTTGACATATTTTAAATTGAAAAATGTCAATTCTATCATAATCGAGTAATTAAAAGTTATTCAATATTTCAACTACAATAGATATTGTTTAATGAAAATAGAAGATCATAGCTCTTATTATTCACGGCTAAAACAGTTAGAATAGAACATTGTTACTTATTATGCAAGTACATCACAATGCAAGTTAACTAACTAATTGTTAAAACGGACTATCTAACCTAGGGTTATTCTAGTTCATTTTCGGTTTTTATTCAATTTTGTGATTCTAATAAGTTCGTTTATGTTATTATATTAACATTTAGGTCATTTTTGTCATCCCTAGAGTTATTCTAATCCATTTAGGGGTTTTAACCAATCTTGTGCATCTAAGAAATTCGTTTGTGTCATTGGATTAACATTTAGGTCATTTTCGTCCTTCCTATGGTTATTTAGTCCATACTATTTGAGACTAACTGGCTGCAAGCCGAGATACTAGATAGGCCCAAATCAATGATTAAGGCTCTATTCAATGAAAACAATTATTTGATTATTTGATTTATGTCTATTCGATGAAAAATAAAAGAAAAATAGAATTTCTTCAATATTAAATTCATCAAATCAATATCAATTAAGTCATTGTATGAAATGTAAATTAAGACTTTGATCACTGTAAACTTGTATTTCTAATAAAATCCACTTGAAATAATTTTTAAACACTTATTTGTAGTTACATATAGACAAAATATATCTCGATGTTCTTTATATTTCACGAAAGTAACAGTTTGATCGTTTATATATATATATTTTTTACTACAAAAGTCTTTAAGTTTATATTAGTTTATGTTTAGATCTTTAAGTTTTTACTTTCCAAATATAGTCATTTAAATTAAATCATATTTAGATCGTTAGTTATTTGTCTTACTTTAAATAATAACTAGTGTAATTGAAACATATCATCATTAGAAACTTTATTAAACTTACAACAATAAATAACTCATTTAATGATTTAGAAAATAATTATTAAATGTTATAAATGGTCTATATTTCTTGATTTTCTTAAATGATTTAAACACACATATAATATTTAAAAACTTGATAATAAAAAATTATTCACATGATCAATATCATTAACTTAATTCACTTGTACATTAATATGGATAGACAACTCATTACACTATTCAAATTATATTTAAATAGTAATTT
>JBBPBT010000152.1:8645268-8664321 GCA_037974875.1 Cicer bijugum | reverse complement strand
CTAAAAAAAAAAAAAAACTGTCTTTCAATAAATTCTCACATCTCTCTTTAAAAAGAATAAATGTTAAACAATTCTTTAAAAATCTAAATATGTTTTTTTCCTTTTTACTTTAAATGCATTTTTAATTCCAAAACTTATTCAACACGATAACCACAACTGATTTACTATAGAAAAAACAATAAAATAAAATCCCCACTAAATTAAATTCCAAATCTTGACAAATTCCCTAATTTATGAATAAATCAATAAATAAACAATATTAAACCAAAGGCATCTATAAATTTACCTCAAACACAGTTCATTGACAACAAACTAGCGTAATAATAAACCAGAGTTATTAGGAGATAGAGAGAGAAACAAGAAAATCACAGAGAGATTTGGAGAGAGAAAGAAAACGAATGAGAAATTGCGCGCGATGTCGTTTTCATGAGATTTTTATTTTTTTTTTGGTGGCAAAATATTCAGTTTTTCCCTCTAATTTCAAAACATGTCTGTTCAGGTTTTGAACCTTTTCATCTTTCCCTCTTTTTTTTTCATATCAAAACCCTAACCTCTTCATGTTTTTTTCTTTCATAATTTAAAGCCTTTTCACTCTTAATCTTCTTTCACCAAAAAAAATTCACGTCTCAGATACACTATTCTTTTTCATTATCTGAATCATATCTTCTCCTTTTGATTTTTTGATTTTCTTTGTTTTTTTCTTTCTGAAACCCTAATTTTACACTCTAATTCAAATTTCGATGTCGTATTCGAATTATCCTAATTCTTCACCCGGTGAACAACAACGGAACCATATGAATTCATCTTTATTGGTTAGTTCACTTTCCGAAATGAATTCACGGTCTAGGGTTTCGGTTCCTGATCTTGACGGAGCTTCTGTTCCAACACATCCACGCGTTATCTCTCCTCCGCCGTCAACTCACGCTGTTAATTTGACCGGGCTTTTCGAAGACGAAGCTCGACAGGAAGGTCCTAATGGGTTTCCCACTTTTGAGATAGTTAACGACGATTCGTCCTCGATTTGGCCGGTGTTGATGGATTCCGACGAGTGTCGTCCTCTGAATTCGTGCCGGGTTTCTGCTGTGCCGCCGGAAGGATGGATACCGGCTGATGCTTCTGATGATAACTGGTTGTATGACGATGATGAACCCTCAAAGGATGTAATTGATGATTCTAAAGTTGTGCCATCGATGATTGTAAGTGTTTCTTTGTTTTTATTTTATTTATTTTGTTGTCCTTTTATGTTTGTTGATGGTTTATTTGTTTGTCAGGGTGCTGGTCTTGCAAACCTTGGTAACACATGTTTTCTCAACTCTATTATGCAATGTTTCACGCACACAGTGCCACTTGTCGAGGGTCTTCTTTTGTGCACCCATTCTTCTAATGATGGTAGGTTTTGTTTGAATTTTACAGTCTGTTTCAGTGTTTTACTTTAGTTTGATGGAAAAAATTGTGCTATGATCTTATGATATATGAAGCACAACACTAGATATGATATTGACACGTCTAACACTTTTAATAATTTGAGTGAATATAAGTAATAAATGTAATCATTTGTTTAGTGTTGTTTGTTGTTGAACAACATACACCAGCCAAACCTTAATTTGAAGTGTTGGTGCTATATAGGTTTTGATTTAATGAGGTTGTGCTATATTCGGCGGTTTAGAGAGGTGTAGATGTGAATTATATAATTTGTTTTTATTGTTAAAGTGTACATGGCGCCTGTTGCATTTACATGTATAATTTGAGTATTTTATTTTATAATTTGTTTATTTTGTATTTATTGAAGATTTTGACCTTTTAGATTGAAAATTTCAGGCCATAATGGGTACTGTGTTATCTGTGCTTTCCGCTATCATGTTCGACATTCGTTGCAATCTACTGGAAGAGTTTTCTCCCCTGTGATACTGGTGGATAATTTGAATCGTATCCTTAATATAATGGAGATTTTATTTTAAGTTGGCTGTAGACCATGTGGCTTATTTATTGACTGGAAAAATTAAGACTTGTCTGTCATTAATTAGTAAAGTAGCATTTATTGTTATATTGGCTTGTGAAATAGAAAATTTGACTGATACAAGCCTGCTTGCTTTTGTCCTTTTGGTGGTTGTGAACTTCTGATCCTTAACCTATATTAGATTTTTCTTCTCTATTTAGAAGACACCAACAGGAAGATGCACATGAATTTATGCAATGTGCATTGGATAAACTTGAAAGATGTTTTTTAAATTTGAAGAAGAATGATCCGAGTTTTGAGGATTATAATATTGTAAACAAAGTGTTTGGAGGTCGTTTGGTTAGCAAGGTATGATTGAAAAATACATTTCTAAAATAGTTGTCTGTTTCTCCTTTTTGATTTTGACTGATGTTTGCTAAAAGTTGTATTTTCTTGGTATTTATGTTTCAGCTTCGATGTTGTAACTGTGGCCGTTCTTCTGACACTAATGAGCCATTGATTGACTTGAGTCTGGAAATAGAAAATGTAGAAACTCTTTCAAGTGCTTTAGAATCTTTCACTATGGTGGAAGACATTGATGCGAAGTTTAGATGTGAGGGTTGCAAGGAAGAAGTCTCTATGGAGAAACAGCTTATGTTGGATCAGACACCTTCTATTGCAACATTCCATTTAAAGAGATTTAAAACAGATGGGATCTTAGTTGAAAAGATTGACAAGCATATTAAGTTCCCGTTGGAGTTGGACTTGCAGCCTTTCACCATATCAAATGAAAACAATAATGTGAGTTGTGATTGTATTTCCTCACTAACTTTTCCGTTGTGAATTATTTGTTTTGACTCTTTTTTATTGTGATAGGTATCATTGAAATATGATCTATACGCAGTTGTTGTTCATAGTGGATTTTCATCTACCTCTGGGCATTATTTCTGCTTTGTTCGCTCTGCTCCAGATACATGGCATAAGCTGGATGATTCAAAGGTAGCATCTTCTGAACTTGTTCCCCTTAGCCGAGATTTAATTGTTTTGCACAGGATGTGTTTAATGATAAATGTTGACAGTGTCTTATTGGCTCAAATTGATATTCTATTTCTTAAAAAATAATTCCCTAGGAGCCCAGTATTTCTTAGCTTGAAAATATTTATTTTACTGTTGCAAATTTCATAATTTATTTTTTTATGATTTTGTTTTGCTTGCATATGGTTTGTGCTTATTTAGTAATTACATTGGCTAGTGGTAATTTTTTTATTTAACATGTAATATCTCTTAATTCTTCAGGTTAGCAAGGTATCTGAAGAGACTGTGCTGTCTCAGGAAGGATACATATTGTTCTATGCTCGACAGGGTACACCTTGGATTTCAAGTTTTATGGAATCTCAAATTCCATGCTTGGATCTGAGTAGGATGAATACATCTCCCAAGTCTGTTTTAGACGTCACTGATGGCCAGAATAAATCATTTCCTATTTTACATGAAAATATTGAAAGGAGTAAGGCTGATGAATCCACAGAATTTTCTGAGAAGTATTCTCTTCAAGTAAGTTGTGAGTTTCTTGAAATTGATGACATTATTAATGCAACTCATGACTATGAGTACGAAAAATTTCCTGCTCAAACATCAAATCAAGAAGCTGCTCATTTGAATGGATTGGAAGATATCAATGCCCATGTGCTACCTGAGAATTGTAGCAGGATGACCAGTAATGCCAAACATGGTGGTTGTTCATATACTGAGTATGGTGCTCCTGATAAAAACAAACGCAGTGAAGAAGTTGTTGATTATAGAGAGAATGATGGCTTCAATCCTTTAACACCTCCCAACTCCCCCCCTTTTGACACACCAGGTGATTGAATATACTTTTACTGATTGTCTTTTTCTCACTTAAATCCATGATTTACTTTTGTCTAATAACCTTGTGTTGGATTTATCAGGTAAGACTTTTCAGATCTCACGTGATCATTTGAAGACAGAGAGTCAAGGGAGCAGCGGTAAAAGATCATCATCAAATAAGTTAACGGAGAATTCAGAAAAAAAAGCCGCCCTCACATATCTTAAGAAGATGTCCGGTTCAAGGAGAAGTGTACTTATGGACTTAGTTGGTGATTGTCATAGCAAATCTTCCTCTGAGAACAAGAGAAAAAAGATTGATTCATTGCAGTTTGACAAAGGCAACACTCTTAGTGCTCGCAAGAAATCAAGCCATTCTTCTGTCACCGGCTACCCTGTGGCAACTAGAGTTTCACAGTGAATAGTCTTTGACTTTAGGGATGTAGCTTTGTACTAGATATTTTTTTTTTGGTGAAAAACCTATACATGTAGCTGTGGTATTTTTGCTAAAAGTTGTCATTACCTCCAGCCAAATTGTATAGTCACGACACACCCTTGTTTCCCCTCTGCATGAGGTGACCATGGAAAGTAATTGTGGACAAGGATGTAATTATAAATGATAGCATTGGTGATGATAAATAATACTAGAACGATTTAATGTCATATCCATGATTTCCTAATATTATTTCTTTAATAAGTAGTAGATTACGAGGCATCATTTTTGCTTGTTTCCCACTGTTGTAGATTCTTTTTAATGGAGTTTGGTGTTTGAGTTTGTAGTTAATAAAGTACCGTATTAACTTGTCAAGATTTAACCTTGATTATATCTGAGGACAAGAATTACTAAGTAATCATTCTTTAATTAATGCAACATTTAAGACATCAATTACTAAGCAGCTCTTGATCATGTCGAGTGCTTTGTCTGCATTGCTTTCTGAGCAATAAAAGTGATCTATAAAAGGAATTAATATGCCTACAAAAAATCCCTTTCCTGGTTCATTCGTTTGCTGATACTATTATACTTATTACTAGTATTTGTGCTAGAATTATTTCTGAGCTAGTTGTTTGTTTCTATATTCCTACCTACCATACAATGCAGAGCTCTCCTGCATGGGACAGGAAATCACCTGAGAATTATCTTCCTCACCCTGATCATGACTTTACAAGCCCAGTAGTAAACACTGACAAACATGTGGTGGTTGTGATGGATGGAATGACAGAGTTCACTACAGAGCCTCTTCAATGGGCACTTGATAACGTTGTCACTGCAGACTGCACTGTCACTCTTCTTGGGGTCATGCCATGGCTCAACATTCCTCGTGGGTGTAATTAATTTAATCGTCGTATTAACCATTATTGGCTTAGCAAATATATCTATTCTACGAGGATTACTTTTTAATAGAAGTATTAAGTTATTATATTGGAATCAACTTATTACTCATAGCACTATTAAAATTGGTACATAACCCAAATTAAGAGAGTTTGATATTATACTAGACTCAATATATCAGTATAAAGGCAACTTGTATTGCTACTGTTTATAATTTTTTTTCCAGACGTTATCTCTTTTTACTGTAGGGCTTGTGTTTTTCAGATAATAAGTAACACTTGCATTAATAACTTCACTCCCCTATACAGAAAAATAGTCTTAAACTAAGAGTGGTAATACTTAATACTTAATTTGTTCATGAAAGTGAAACCATGTAATTTCTCTTTGTAGTGTTTTTGAAGACAAGAAATGATTTTTGGACAGTGGAGATGGAAGATGCACCTCTAGTGAGAGAGAAAAATGAGTGCCGAAAGCGTCAAGCTGTCATAGATCTTTGCAGAAAATATGGGGTATTAAATAAACTAACCACTTTACAATCATCACATTATAAAATAAACTTCCTTGATTATTATTGCATTGCAGGTTGTGCCCCAGAAGAAACTTGTAATGGGTTATCCTTTGCGGCTGCTGGTTGTGGAGCAAATTGTCATTCTTTCTCCAACATGGGTGATATTTGATAGGTATATATACATTCATTACATTATTAATTGTATTGTATTCAGTGATATGTAATTTTATTTTTAACATTATTAAATGGATATTTCATTGATTGAATTGAAGTGAGATGATGCATGTTAGTTATTTCATGTTGTGCGGGAGGATATTAATTAATGCTATGTAAAACAGATCTCATAGAAAGAACAAAGAATTTTATGCTAAAAAAATTCCATGCAACATTCTAATGATGAATGAAGATGGAAGAATTGATATGATAAAAAGCAAGGGGATGAGTCATAACGACCAAAGCATTTCTAAAGAATTTTCATTGTCTTCAGCTCCAATGCCTCAGTTGTCAGTTTCTGAGGAATCAAGGGAAGCTATTAAGTAGGGTCATAAGTGACAAAAACAACAATCTATTTGGAATTTTTAATGAAAGCCCTACTTGTTTATTTTATGTTCTAATAAATACCAAACTTCTTTCATAGGAAATATAACGTGTAAGGCCAAAAGTTCATAATAGTTTCAGAATATTGCAATTAATAATTGTAGAAATATTTTTATTATATATGAATCAGGAGCTGAGAATCTCGCTCCTGTAATGTAAATATAAATATGAATATGATTTTGTCATTAATGATACCATATACTTATTATTGATGCATGAAAGGAGATACACCCATATATGTAATGTGTGACAGATAAGTTCTTAGGGAACATAACCACCATGGCCACCGCCACTTCCACCACCTCCTCCAAAACCACCACCGTGTGCACCGCCTTCTCCATATCCACCTCCTCCCCCTATGCCACCACCACCACCCCCACCGTATGCTCCACCTCCTGCACCTCCACCAGCACCTCCTCCACCTCCAGTTCCATATCCACCTCCATGCACTCCTCCACTACCGTAGCCTGCTCCACCTCCACCTCCACTTCCACTACCTCCTCCATAACCAATGCCATGCTCTCCACCAACTCCATAGCCTCCTCCGGCACCACCACCTTCACCACCCCCATAACCTGCACCATGTTCTCCCCCACCAGCATATCCTCCTCCAGCTCCACCTCCTTCACCACCACCATAACCACCACCATGTTCTCCTGCGGCACCATAGCCTCCACCAGCTCCACCTCCTTCACCTCCACCATAAGCACCACCATGCTCTCCTCCTGCACCACTGCCTCCACCAGCTCCACCTCCTTGACCACCACCATAACCACCTCCATGCTCTCCTCCTGCACCACTACCACCGCCAGCTCCACCTCCTTGACCACCACCATAACCACCTCCATGCTCTCCTCCTGCACCACTACCACCACCAGCTCCTCCTCCAGTGCCATATCCACCTCCTTGAGCTCCTCCTGCACCACTACCACCTCCACCACCACCACCACCACTTCCACCACCTCCTCCATATCCTACACCATGTTCTCCACCACCACCAGCTCCATAACCTCCCCCAGCTCCACCTCCTGCACCTCCACCATAACCACCACCTTGTTCTCCACCAATACCATAACCTCCACCACCACCACTCCCACCTCCACCTCCACCTCCATATCCAACAACTCCATGTTCTCCCCCACCACCATATCCACCACCTCCACCAATGCCATGGCCTAATCCATATCCAACTCCAGCATCAAAAGTGAGTAAAGCCCTTCTAGCAGAACATATACCTAAAGCCAATAATACTAACAAAACAAGAATAGGAAGTTTGTATATAGCAGCCATGGGAATGAAATGCCTTGAAGCTTGGTATATAGTGAAGTGAAGTTGAAGGGTATTTATAGGAATTGGGAAGGCGCGTTGAAGGCAAAGAGTGGTTGAAGCACATGGCCAATGAATTAGTTGGATGTCCCTACAATCCCATTAAAGAACATGCATAGTGATATCATATACATCAAATGGTTGGTTCTCTCTCTCACTACAGATTTTCCATTCTACATTGTGTGCTTCTGCTGTCTTCCACATCCAACCATGCAATATATTGCTCTACAACCCCTTATGTTTTTTTAATAACTTTATACCTATATTCTAATTACTACCTTCCATTTATAGCAATATCCACTATGCAATTCTCTTTCTTTTTTATTCTTTTTGCCACTAAAAGAATTAAATGAATCACCCTTCTTGACTCTAGCCTAAAATAAATGTGTTTTAATGAAAAAGTTTACATACTAAATACTTTACTTTATCAATAATATTTCTCTAATTTTATTACCACCAAATTAATAGCAAGTGAGTGTATCTATTCACTTTTATTTTACTATACATTTATAAATAAATTTGCCATTCAAGAGGATCACTTTCAACTTTGAAGTCATTATATCTTAATTACTAGCTATATACTATTTAACGATTGATAATATACAATAGTAAATGAGGACAGCTTTATAAAATTGTTATGCATATTTATTTATTACATTACTTAATCTATATACATAACCTTAAACTATACACATTTTGGAATAGAAGAGCATCATTTAATCAAAAAATCATTTGAAAAATCACATCATAAACGATGATAAAAATATAGAGTAAAGAAAATTATATTTTTTGCGTTGTTACTTTTAAATGTAAACTATTTATGGTTGCCAAAAAATCTAAGAATAAAGTTTTAAAAGTAAAACTCCATTCTTAATTTTCTACATAAATCTCAATTAAATATCAATATTTAAAAGTAATTTCATTCAAATCTTGTATGAGACGAGCTAAAAATAACTATTAGTTTATGACGGAGGATATAAGGTGGCAATGGCCACTCCAAATTTTCAATAATATTTTTTTATTTAAAAATACTACTATAAAATACATTTGAGTTATAATTTAATTAAATAAAAATTAATGTATTTGATATATAGACTATGGTTAACCTTTGACCCGTGTGCAAATCATTTGCAGTCATCAAAATATTTTTATATTTATATTTTATTTCTAAAATACTATTTTTATATTTATACTTTATTTCTAAAATACTCATATTACTCATGCAATTCCATATTTCTTCCTATACTTGTATGAATGAGTATAGAATAGTAGTTTCAAAGTCAATAGTAGAATTAAGGAAAAAAATATTTATGTTAAAAAAAATTAAAAAAAGATTAATGATTCTATGAGATAATTATGAGTTATGTGGTTTGATATATGCTAATCGATTGTGATGAATTCTGACTAGGAGACTAAACCGAACATGATATATGTTAATAAATATGCTAATTAATATAGATATTGTGTTGTCTGTTGCTGTAAGTTCGGGATCTATAAAGTGTATTTTACAAGTAGAATTATTTTTATGAGTTGAATCGTAGTTGTTGGGTTATTGTATGTTTGAGTCTAATATGTGAAAGTGACATGTTACGTGTATATCTTCTCTTGTTACACATATTAATTTAACCAAATGACATTTCATGTTACATGTAGATTGTGTCATTTAGATTGATATATGTAGATAGACTAAAATTTATTTTACCAATTCTTTAATTATTAAAATTGTATATTTATTTCATTAGACCAAATTTTTAAGATTAGAACAAAGTCTCCAAAATCAACTCTTGATCAAATACATCAATTTCTGTCGACCAGATTATAATCTAGATGCCTATTATAAAAAATATCAGAGGGAATAATGTTGGTGTTTATGACATCTGATTCTCTTAAGAATTATGCAGAAGGATATCTAATCTAATATGAATGCACAGCGGATTACTAAATTCAATTTTTATTTCACACCAAATTGAATACGGTCCCTAATTAACAATTCTAATGAATGTCAAAACTATATGGATCATGTTAACTATGGAGAAATGCATTTGACAAGTTTGATTATTATGAATGCGTGTTTACATGCAATTATTATCAAGACAATTAGTCAATGTTCCAAACAAAATAATTGCTGAAATGTAAACAAGATAAGGGAAGAAAGGTATACGCAGTGATTTATCTTGGTTCAGCTGTCCCTTGACAGCCTACATCCAGTCCCAAGATCCAACAAGATCTCAGCCTATCCAATAGAACCTTTTTAGAATCAGTTTACAGATTTTTACACAGTGCCTCGCACCAATCTTAAACTATTCTACCCGTTCTATCTTCCCTTCCCTGAATTCCCAAGTTTAAGTCCCATAAACTTGACCAAGAATTCAGTCAAGCGTCTCCTTGTTGACAGCCCTCAACCCCGAAGAACGCCACCAGTCGCAGCTGGATTTTCGTAGAGTAATTTGTTACAAAAGAGTATTACAGAACATGAAACATATCAAATATACAAATATCTTGATCTTGCTTCTTCCCAAAGTAATCTTTCTCAAATCGGTCTTTTCCAATCTTCAATGATCACAAGTTGATTGTCCATGATTGAAAAAGGATTTTCAATTGATAATGGTTGAGAAAGAGTTATCTCATGTGTTGTAGCTCTGAAAAGGAATTATCAAAGTTATTGTATTGGCTATTGTGTATTATAACATTCTTATTGAGAAGAAGAGTATCAAAGCAGTTTATATAGTTTCAGGAAAAACAACATATGAATCGATTTGGCCAATCCATTCATTAAAGTTATAAAGCACACTAATCGATTTATTCAATCGATTTCGCGAATCTTGTTTTTCTTGAATCTTGAAACTGCACAACATAATCGATTTAACTAATCGATTCTTTTAAATGAGTTCTCCAGACTGAGATGAAAGTGCATGTCTGAATCGATGTTCATAATCGACTTGGGATGTTTTGTTCAAACAACGAGATCAAAATAGTCGATGTATGTAATCGATTCAACCATTACAGTCGTCTCTGTTTCTAAAACTTTTTGTGCCAATCGCTTTAGTCAATCGATTTCACTGGTTCCAGAGACACAGTGATTTTCACCAATTGATGTGCCTAACCGATTGTAAAATTAAGTCTGAAGCTCATTACAACCAGTTGGTTTAGTCAATCGATTTACCAAGTCGATTGATGCCAACTTCAATATAACAGAAGTAAGTAAGTAGATTGAACTAATCGATTATGGATGTTCCAGACCAAGGTCATTTTGAAATATATTTTGGTAAGTCGATTTGCCTAATCGCTTTATTAGCATTGGTTTGGTTCTGGAACATTCACATTCGAATTGGTCAATCGATGTAGACAAAACATAACATAAGAAAATGATTGAATAATCGATTTGCCAAATCGACTAGTTTGCAAGGTGAGCTACTGACTTGCGCATTTTAATTTTTAATAAGTGTTCAAGTCGATTTGTCTAATCGATGTAAACCATCGGTTCAGTCTTAGTGAATTAAACAATCGATCTGCCAAATCGATTTGTGGCAAACTGGCTCTCTGACTTGCACAATTTATTTTCTGATAAGTGTATCAATCGATTTGCCTGATCGATTGATAGCCTGTTTGAACTTTCATAAAGTGTGCAAATCGATTGTGCCCATCGATTGATTAATTCCAGACATTATAATATCATCCAACCCTTTTACAGAATCGATTTTACTAATCGATTAGCTTGTAGATCTTCAAGGTTTTGTTGATTTCTTGAGTTCCAAGCAATGTTTCAAGCTTGTAGGATTGAACGGATTTTCCTGAAATTTTCTCAATTCACACTGTTAGGTTTATTTTTAAAAGTGTATGTTTGTCAATAACTTCAAAAACGAGTGAACATATATCAAACAAATAGCCATATTTCTAACAAATAATTTATAAAAAAATTACAAAAACAACTACGAAAACTAAAATAAAATTTTCAACCTAAATTTCATCTAATTTTTAATTATTAAAAATATCAACCAAAATATGATCTATTAACTATCTCCAATATATTTTTATAAATTTACAACTTAAAATTCTTATATATAATACAACATTATACTTTTTATTCATCCATTTAATTTTTTTTAAAATTTGGCCACTCCAACATTTGAGTTCAAGATCTGCCACTAAATTCATCATTATAAATAACAATTTTTCATTCTCCATTAAAAAAAATATCAATCTTAAAAAGTAATTTAATTTTTTATTTTCAAATTTGTTTAGTCAAAAAATTTATATTTAAAAGAGTATTCTTGCACAAGAAGTGTCAAGAAGAATAGAAAGCAAAACATGTCACAATAAAAAAAACAATAGGATTCCTCCTCACAACAAAAACCAAAACACATCAATAAAAGCATAACCTAGACAATTTGGAGGGGTAAACCTCCATTGGTTCAAATCATTGAAAAAATCACAGCACTTTGATTTCAGCCACCACCAAACTTGGTTTTTGATTTTGCCGAGAATCTACATAGATGATAATTTCTTTTATTCAAATTATCGATAATTTCTTTCTTTCCATATGCTTCAAACACAAGCTATCTAAATAACCTGAAAACACTCTAATCTCTTTTGAAAGTCATAAATGCCACAAATTTTTTGAGCATGACCTACAACGATATTTGACAATGCACATGAAAAACCCAACCAATTTAAAATACTGCCCCATTAGTTTCTAAAAGACTTAATTGCAGTTTTAGTCCTCTTATTTTAGTTAAATTACGAAAATAATTTTCCCATTTTATTTCCTTCCAATTTTAGTCCCCAAACAAAATTTTAGTCCAAAACATGATGAAGTGTCATTTTTTTGTGCTTATTTAAGTCACACTATGCTTCAAGGTCTCGTGGTGCAACATTTATACTTGAAATATATAATCATAAATAATATGGTGTGGCTTTAAAAAATGACATTTCATCAAGTTTTTGACCAAAATTCTGTTTGGAGACCCAAACCGGGGAGAAATAAAATTAGAAGACTACTTTTGTGATTCAACTAAAATAGGAGCACCAAAACTATAATTAAATATTTCTAAAATTCGCATTCAAAAAATAGATTTTGAGCACTTTTAAATCTATTGATACTAACAATAGTGAATGAGAAATAGTTTTTATTACAAATAATATACACACGATAAAATACGATATAGTGATGATTGACTAACTATTCACCCTTTTTTATGGGGACCAAACATGAAATATAAGGAAGATGAGCAAAGGAGATTTAAGTCTAATGACTTTAGGATACTAATAGAATAATTAGATTTTTTGAACATTAATTTGTTTGTTTCTAAGTTATTTCTAATAAATGAAACACTCGTAGTTTATTAGGGCTTTTTATTGTTGTGCCTAGCCTAACCATACCAGTTATGCTTGGTATAAATACTTTTTTGTCATAGTTCATTAAAGAATGTTTTGAATGAAAGTAGAAATTTCAATCATTAATTGAAAAAAAAAAAAAAAGAATTAATAATAAAGATCAAGGAACAAACTATAAAAGTCAACAAGTGGATATCAAAGAGGGTGGTGGTCCCACAACAAAGGCTAGAGTGAAGAGATTAAGGGAGAATCTTGAAGAACAAATTTCTTTTTATTTGGACACCAAGATCATTCTCAAGGATATTCCACATATTACTTTTACTCATCTTTTTAGTGAACTTTAATGGTAATAATGTTTAGTTTAGGTTTAAATGGTTTGTATTTTGGAGTTGTATATTGCTTCTTTACTAGTGTGTTGTTATTGGGCTTTTCATCGTTGAATCTATGCATATCCCAACCTTACTAGTTGTTATTTTTAGGTATAAATATTTTTGTTGTAGTTCTTTTGAGACGTTTTAAATGAAAGTAGAATTTCAATCATTAATTGAAAAGAGAGAGCTAGTATTGCTTCTTGTAACACCCCAATATTTTCATATATATTATATATGTGTCTTTTAGTAATTTTCGTAACTTATTATTTAATTAATAATCTATTCTATATGTATAGAAAATAAATTAAAAGTTATCACTCTCTATTTTACATGAATAATTATAACTTTTATTTTTATTTAATTGTTTTGACGTGACAATTACATGAGGATGATTTATGATGTGATTATTTTATAAATGGACTATTGTGCATTTTTATTTGATCAGTTTTGATAATCATGAAATTGATGTCTTAGATATGCTTGCTTTTATTTTGTTATGTGTGAGTGGTATTTTTGTCTTGCTTGATTTATTTTAGTTGATATATTGGTTGAATTATTTAATTAAATTAGAATTTATAAACTTATACTATTTGTTAGTTTTATTTACGACCAAAATAAGTATTTATTTTAGGAGATATTATAGAGTTAGCAAAACTCAACCTTTATATATAAGTGTTTCGAAAATATTCTTGGTTCATCCAAAAAAAATTAGTGACTTGATTCATTGTTTTACTCTCCTTTATGACAAGATTTTATGACAATTTATTGTGTTTTCTTGGCATAATGTGCATTAACTCATTTTAAGACCTTTAATTTATTTTTAAAGGAATATTGTAAATTTAATTATGAATTTCTTTTTGATGCAATTAAGAGATGACTAGTCTCTTTTTTTGTATCTCGGATTCATCTCTTTTAAATTAAAATTTTATTTTAATTGTCTAAAAAAATAATTTTATGTTATTTTTTATTTCGTAACTATTAGATAAAAAAAATTAAAAAAGTGATGTGACACCCTTTAATTTATTTATTAAATTAAAATAAATATTGTGACGTCCTGCATTATATGGTGAACTTTATTAGTTAATCCTAATTAACTCATACACATGGTTTCAATTGACTTTGTAACAACCTAATAAAATTAAATAAATAGTAATTATTGGTAGCATAATTTTGGAATTAAGTGCACTTCAATTTTAGACAAGAACAAAATAGTAATATTGCAACGTAAATAGCTACATTTCCATTAAGCCTCCTGCTGCCACACCTATTTGTCATTCCTACATTTCTAAAATAATTTTCTAAGTCATAAATCCCAATATCTATCGGTGTTGAATTCACCATTGCCTCATGAGCTATTTCTTGTGCAAATTTAGAGACGTTAAGAAAGAAAGCGCCTAAGGTAAGGGCTTTTCCCCATGCAGAGTTATACTAGATATTAAATTAGCGATTCTAAGATATTGATATGATGTCTGGATGTCTTAAAAGAAAAGGGTTGATTTTTATTTTCGTCGTAAAGAAATTAATTATAATTCCTTGATTTTTTTTATTTTTATTTTTATATACCTCTATGTTGATTAAATTAATTATAGAGTATTATTTTTATTATTATACCTTGATAAATATGTTTGTAGTGAAAAGATTGAGTGCTTTACATGTTTTAGAGTATTTAATTATAAAGTTATAATTTTTATAATGATGTTATTAGTAATATGTTTATTATGATGTGTATTTGATTTTAAGTGTGGACTTTTGAGTATTTTAAAATTAAAACTTGACTTTTATGAACAATATATGTGTCTTGAAGAAATTGGTGAGAATTTTATATTTCTTTAATTTTCATAATATGAGAATATAAATTTGATGTCCTGTGTGATTAAAAAGTTAATTCTAAAATATTTTGTCTTTGTGGTTGCCTAAGTGGCTGGTGATGTGTGTTTTAAATATTGTTATCTGTATGGTTGCCTAAGTGGCTGGTGACTTGTGTTTTAAATATTATTATCTTTGTGGTTGCCTATGTGGCTGGTAATTTGTGTTTTAAAAATTGTTATATTTGTGGATGCCTAAGTGGCGGGTGATTTGTGATTTAAATATTGTTATCTTTGTGGTTGTCTAAGTGACTAGTGATTTGTAATTGTTTAAGTGAGTGGTGTCATGTACTTTTTGAGCATCATTATCATTTCATAACATATCATATGCATCTTTGTGGACGCCTGTGTGGCTGGTTTAATTTTCCCCATTGGTATGGGTGACTTCTGTGTGGACGCCTGTGTGGCTGGTTATATCCGGATCATATATATTTAGGAACATGCATAACTTATATGTATTTTATTGTTATTTTTATTTTGATTTAATTATTTGCTCTACGGTTGTTACTTATTTATATACGTTTTATGACTATTGATATATCTTTGAGAACTGTTAAATAATCAATTTCTTTAAATCTTTTATTACAAAAGGATTTTATATTCATATTTTATGGTTGTTATTTTATTATTTGGCTTAATTTTGTTGTGGGATGAACTGACCCCTTACACCAACATTTAGGTACTAATGATCTCAAAGAGTTGAGTTGCATGAATGATGTTTGATTGGTGCACGCGCGTGGGAAAATGGGACTTTTATTTAAAAAAATAATGTTTTATATTACTAAAAATTTTGTGGTACATTGTAAAGTTATTTACTCATCATTATTAACTTTTGATGAAAATGTGGAAGTGAGATTTTATTCCTATTGAATGTCCTTAATTTCAGTCAACATTGTTTCTTTTGTAATTCATTTAAAGAGAATTTAATTTATTTTGGAACATAAATGAATATCGATATAACAACTGTAATATTAATTTTGTAAACGAATAAATAAATAATATTTTAGTGAATTACATTATCTTCTTCTAAAAAAAAATATATCAAGTCATTTTCTAACGCACCTTCAAATTTTTACATGATGAATTATTTATAAGAAAAAAAAAATTATAGTTGTTTCTAAAAGAAAATAAATATTTTTAAGTAATTTTTTTGAATAAAAAATTTGGGGCGTTACACTTCTCAAGATTTTTGTTTGAACCCTTTCAAAATTCTTATTAAGAACATCTTTACTTTTGTGCGATTCATCACTAGATCTTATCATTCATATTGTTAGGTTTCAAAAATTTTACACTTCACATAGGAATTTTACTAAAATGACATCATTCACACCACAAATGCTCGATTTTGTGTTTTATATTGTTTTATAAAAAATTTGATTGACGAGGTTATTAAAATAGTGATAAAAGAATGTTTTTTATATCATTCATGCTATTGGTTTTGTTCACAATCTACTCTAATTAAATATTTGTTTTATTTCTTATAGTTTTAGATCTTTGAGGGTTTCAATTTTGGATTATGAACTGATCTTTTGCTTCTGCTACAACCAACTGAGGCTTTGTGAAATAATACAATATTTAGAAAGTAGCAAGAATATTAAAATATAGTTAATAATAGATTGAGTCATTTCAATGAAAGAAAATAAAATTTATTGTAACTAGAGTATTAGATGGAACAACAATTAACTATGAATTAATATAAAAACATTTATATTTTCTTCTTTCTCTTATCTCTTTTATATATTCATATTAAAATTTTTATGAAACAAATTTCACAAATGTTTTTGATCTAATCAAAAGATTTGAGATATTAACTCATAAAAAAATTCAAAATCTAAAACATAATTTAAACACTATTTTTCTTTTTTGTTATATGTGAAAATAATATATTTTTGATATGATTTACGATTTTTGTTCAATTATTTAATAACAATAACATTAACAATAAAACATAGTATTGCTAACATACATTAATACCGTGTAAGTATCATTTAAATAAAGTTAATGCAACCTCATTTAAATAAAGTTAATGCAACCTAAGGCTTCCCAACCGTTTTACTAATAAAGTATTTTTTCTTTCAACCCAACACTCCAGTGAATTGGACTGCACCAAGTTCGTTCATGAACCACAGCCCATTTGAACTATCAATTTACTGAATTTAGATGCATTTTTATCAAACTCTCATAAAATAAAAGACTCCTATGAAAAGGAAAATGTAATTTAAGAGTACTTAAGTGCTTGCAAGTTGCAACACACATATATAAAGTTTAAAAGGAAGAATATTAAAGAGTGAATTTCTAACACTTCTCTTAATCCATAATGATCCAAATAATAATTTTGAAAGTGGAAAAGTTCGTCTCTCATTGAATGGGCCGAGCTATCAATATATTACACCAAAAGCTAAACACAATATCGAAATTTTTTTCCAGTACCCTAATTTTTATACTAAAAATATATATATATTTTTTTATATTACCAAATCCAAAATCATTTTTTTTTATAATTTCTTTTTACCATTTTATCATTTCTATAATCAATAAAAAAGATTTTTATTAGGTAAAAGTTTTTCTGTAACTTTCGAAAAACTATTTAGAAGAATTCTGAGAATGTTTCTGAAAAACTTTTTACAAGTTTTTTGGTATATAAGGTATTTATCGGAAAACTAAAAAAAAATTCATAACAGAAAAATGAATATTACCGAAAAAATTTCTTCAACTTTTTCGATACTGTTGATAGACAAGTTTTTCGATACAAACCCTTTTAAAAAAATAATTAATAATTAATATACTATAAATATTTTTAAATAATAATATACCATAAATATTTTTAAATAATAATACACCATAAATAATTAATAATTGATACATCATTAAATAATACACAATTAAATAAATAATACACTATAAATATACCATAACAATTCATAATTAATACACCATAAATAGTAATACCTAGTCTCCTGCACTACTCTCATGTTCGTTATGTATTTGATGCTTTCTCGTCTATATATATATATATATATAGAGAGAGAGAGAGAGTCTGCTCCGCCAGTTCATCATGTTCTATTATAAATCGCTGCCTTCTACGAGATGTTGTCACTATCTCATCAAGCGAACCATTTTTGGAGCAACATTAATAGACCATGACTATTCAAAGTCATCTTCCTACAAGTTTGTCGTCTCTACCTCTAGTCTTACCTACCGAAAAAAAAAGTTAAAATAAAATGAATACTAATATAATAAAAAAATTAATATTAAAATATTAAAAAAAATAATCAAACAACCATCGAAAAATTTGTAAATGAAGTTTTCCGATAGCTTCATGAAATATCACGTTGAAGTTTGTCGATAGTGTAACTTTTTTCAAAAATTTGAAATAAATTCTCCGATAGTTCCCCGAATAACTTGAAAATTGATTTCTAGAAGTGAAAGAATGACAACTTTTAATTTATATGATGATAATTTGGTCTTTTCCTCTATATTTTGGGTAGGTGGATGTAGGAGGAGGTATACGGTAAAAAATTTCAAAGTATCTCTATAGATTCACATAATACACAACAACAACAAAAACACACAACATATTAAACCAAACATCGTTACTAAAAAATCATGAAAATAACATAAACAATAAATAATATAAACAAAAACTACTCCAACCACATAATCCACATCAAAGTTGGATAACATAAACAACAAGACACATAATCCGTATTTTTCTAATTTTCCTTGTCTTTTTATATACAATTTAAAAAAATACTCATATTTAAATTTATAATATGCGTAAATATAAAATATAAAAAATTTGTATTACATATTTGAATTAAAATAAATTAAAAATTATAAAATATCATATTATTTTAACACAATTTAAAAAATATTTAAAATTGTTTAATATTGAATCACCAAAATTATACACTAAAGTATTTAAATTATCCACAACTATA
>JBBPBT010000152.1:8616895-8635633 GCA_037974875.1 Cicer bijugum | reverse complement strand
TTTCAACAAACTTATAATAAACTAATTATATAGTTTATTTATAAATTATATACTAGATAAATATTTTTTACTGTAAAATTGATTAGAAGATTGTTTTTTACTAATCAATTAATTTGTACTTTGATTTTGGATATCATAAACATAGAAATTTGAACAAAATTATAATACAATTATTATATAAATCATACGACACATATTATTTGTCAATTAATTAGAATACAACCTTTTACTAATCAATTAATTAAAAAAATATATTTTATTAATTATTGTGTATTTTGAATATCTTTTATATAATAATTTGATCAAAATTATAATACCATGTAAAACACTAATATAAGATAAATATTTTTCTTTGTTCAATAAAACTCATTAATTTTATAATAACAATTACGATAAAATTAAAATGTATAATAAAATGACAAAATCAATAATTTTTTAATTATAAATCGACAACGCAGCTTCTTCTTTCTTTTCCAACTTTCCAAGTCCCTCTCAATCAGAATACGAGAAAAAGTTTAATAAGCATGTGGTCAAAATAGTGCCCGAAGTTTAGAAGACATTGTTTGATTTATTTTATCATTAAAATTAACTCCTTTATATTTGTACATCTTGCAGTTTCAAATATAAATATTTATTAATTTAATAGCAGATTTTGTTATCTATTTATATTAATTTATAAAATTAATCAATTTATTTTAAAAATTAACAGTTTTGATCATTTTATTATATTTTTGAATTTTAAAACAAAGAAATATTATCGTATTATAAATAACATAAAATACAATTTCATGATATAGAATCATCTAAATACCTTAATTATTCATTTGTCATTAATTAAATTATAAATATAAAAATTTTCTAACATTAAAAATTAAATTTTCACATTGTTTTATTCTAATTTTATGAGTATTAATTATTCCACATATGATATATTATTTAAATAATATTATATCGTCAATTTATCTTAATCCAGGAATACCACTTGCTTAAAAATCTTTTGAACATTTGATTAAATTTTATTCTATATATATGACTAGCTCTTATTGTCATTTCCAACCTATGATTTTTTTAAAGAATTTAATAATGAAATTCACACACAATAATATAAAAATATATATATATATATATATATAATTCAAATTTGAATATACATATCAAAATATCAAATGTCTAAATTAATTATCATTTGAGTTATATTTACAAGATTCGAATTACGTAATCATAATAATCGAACATATCATAAATCACTTGTATTTATTTGAAAAAAAAAAAGTAACTTTTGTCAAGAAAAAGATAGTAACAGAAACGCATTTCGCGCAAAGGAGCTATTATATCAAATAGACATACGACGTTTGCCAAAGGAGTCGTGTCGTGTGTGATATAAATTATGTGATACAATGAAAAATAGAACGCAGTATTATGAATTTTTAAATCATTAATATATTTATAATTTAATGAATAAAAATTAAGTATTTAATTTTAAAAATGATAGAAAGAAAGATTTGTTTATTTATCGAAAAAAAGCGAAAAAGGAAACTGTACCTTCGTCATTCGTGTGCGTATGTCTGTCGCGTCGCATATATTGGCACGGAATTGTTTTCCTTTATCCCCAAAAACACGTTTAAAAGAGAAAAGTGTTAAGAACAAGAGAGATACACAATCCATAAATACATTAATGTATCCAAAATAGAAGGTGCCATAGGCATGTTCTTAGAAATTGGAAAGCCAAGTTCAGTGTGTGTAAACAATTAAAAGTTGAACCAAATCCAGCATGGTCACTTAGCACATGCAATGTTCTTGTTGTGCATGTGTGGCCCCCAAAGTGAAA
Source organism: Cicer bijugum (assembly GCA_037974875.1). Taxonomy (NCBI): domain Eukaryota; kingdom Viridiplantae; phylum Streptophyta; class Magnoliopsida; order Fabales; family Fabaceae; genus Cicer; species Cicer bijugum. Next base: position 8,633,805 of record JBBPBT010000152.1, on the reverse strand, counting down.
GCGTGTGGCATTAATTCACTAGGATTTTATGAGGTGTTTGGATCATGATTTTGCATTCACCTCACATTCTATTTTTCTTTTAGAAAATATTAAAAGCAAGTTTCATCTTAATATTTTGATTAAATTATGGATTTAGTCTTCTTATAGTAAAATCTTAAAATTTAGTCTATGTATTTTATAATTTTTAAGATATTTTCTTGCACCCATATTTCAATTTAATTTTGATGATGTTATTTCTTAATTAATGAAGTGAAATGACATTTAACGATGAATCAATATATATTTTGACACATAAAATATAATTTCGTGTCATTTATTAAGATGATACGCCAATAAAAAATTCAAAAAATTGTAAAACATGAAGGTTAAACTTCTCAACTTTTAAAATAAAATGACTAAAATTATAATTTGGTTAAAATAAGAAGATTAACAATATTTTTAAATCGTTAAAATAATATTTGTTGTTACTGTAGTATAATATGTTAGTAATTAACACTTAAAATTTTAGATATTTTTTAAACTATTTAAGTTTTTTAACAACTTATGTTGTAAAGTTAGGTTATGTGTATTGTTGTACTTATTCTTGCATTAGAAAAGTACTTTTGTGGGTTCAAAAGTGAAGTAACTATCCATCAACAATGTAGAAAAACAAATGAATTCCTTCATTAGATGACATGTCCCCACTTCATAATGCGTGAGTGTCAAATCATAGCTTGTTTCTCATTTGAAATTTAAAGATGCCCTTAATCTGTTTGATAAATTGCTCGTGAAGAGTACCTTTTATTGAATTGTTTCTTTTGAGTGCTTTTGGATTTGTCTATTAGGAACATCGACTTGTGATGAAAAAATATTATAATAAGGAGTTTTGGTTTTCCCTTTTAATACTGAGGTTTTGTTTTTCCTTTCAATAAAGTGTCTTGTTTCTTCCCTTTAAATAGGGAGTTTTTGAAGCTATTGAAGATAATGAGTTGCATAACTTGGAATTGTCGTGGACTTAGAAACCCACAGACAATTAGAGTGTTCAAAAAGCTCATACGAGATAAAGATTTCACTTGTGTATTACTCTCAAAAACTAAGAAAAAATATTTTGAGATGAATAATTTTCAAAACGTACAAGGTTTATCTAGGACTATTCATATTGGTTGTGCAAGAGGAGATAAAAGACATGTTGGTGATCTTGCAACTTTTGGAGGGAAGGTGTCAAATTCGAGATATTATCTTTTCCCCCTAAACATATTGATGTCTTAATTGTTAGGGTTGATAGAGATGAGAAATTGAGGTTGATTGAGGTGTGTAATTTTTCGAACTCTCAAATGAAATATAAAACATGTGAATTAATTGATCAATTAACATTGGTGTAAAACATTGATAAGTGACTCCTCATGGGGGATTTCAATACAATTCTTTAACAAGATGAGAAGGAAGGTGAGAATTTAGGTAACTTTGTTCTAATTTCGATGTTTCAAGACACTCTTCAAAATCCAAGTCTTTCTGACTTGTAACTTTAGGGCGATAAAATTTACTTGGCATAATGATCAAGATGGGAGTTTCTAATATTAAGGCCCACCTTGATAGGATGATAGCTACACCGAGATGGTCATCATTTTACTCTTCAATTTCAATGGTGCATTTACTAATGCAGGCCTCATATCACTTGATACAACAATGTGAATAATGTAGTTTTTGTGATAGTGAAATCGTAGTGGTTGTAAGGGGTGCTTAAGAGAAGACAAGAAATCCAATGTTTGACATAATCATTCGATGTGTGAATGTTATTTCTAACCAGGGTCAGCATCGCTTCGGTGATGTTTCCAACAAGATAAAAATTTCTCAAAAGAAGTTAAGCGACCTTAGTAAACAATAACAACATAAGGGAGTAATTTCAGAAATAAGAAAAATGGAGGCTATACTGGATGATTTGGAGGGCTTAGATGTCTCATGTTTTGTGGTTAAAACATGGAGATAAAAATGCAAAATATTTTCTTCAAAAAGCTTCGCATTGAAAATCTAGAAATTGGATTGATTGTATTTGAAATAATCATGGAGAAAAATTTAATGATTAGGAAGACGTAACCTTAGTTTTCAATAATTTCTTTTTGGATCTTTTCTTTACCAGTCATCTTGAAAGAATTTTTGAAGTTGTGGAAGTAGTCAAAGATAGACTGTCAAATTCTATGTGTAACATAGGGGAAAATGAGTTCACTGAAAATGTATTTTTTTTAACTGCTAAAAATTTAAAGTCTCGTGTTGCCTCTCGTCGTGATAGAATGCTAGCTTTATTTTATCAACATTTTTGGTGTATAGTTGGTAAGGTCGTGACATCTTTTGTTTTGGAGATTATTAATGGGGTTGGAAATCCAAGTAGCATGAATTATATACTTATATTTGTCTCATTCCAAAAAGAAAAAGTCAAAGGTACCAGGTGATTTTATTTAGACTTATTTATCTTTGCAATGTGATTTTTAATATAATTACAACAAACATTTGCAAATAGGTTGTGATTGATTCTTCATGATATCCTTGAAAAATTTAAAAGTATTTTTTGTGCCAAGACGTTTAACCACTGATAATGTCTTACGGTCTAAATGTGTTTGATGATTGTAAAATTTCAAATTTCAAGGAATTATTAATACTTATCAATTTGCATCTAGTCAACTTATCAATTTAGATAAATCATAAATCTCTTTCGGTTCAAATGTGTCTGATGATTGTAAAATCTTATTCCAAGGGGGAATGCAAATTAAGGCTGATGAGTGTCATTCGAAGTATCTCGGGCTACTTTCTTTTGTTGGTAGGTCTAAGCAACATGCATTTCATTTTATCCAAGATAAGGTCTGGAAAAAGCTGAAGGGTTCGAAAGAAATTTTTTATCAACTACAGTGAGAGGAGTTTTGATCAAAGTAATGATTCAAGCAATTCCTAGGCATGATCACTTGATTTCTACTTCTGATGCATTTTTGTGAGCACATTGAAAGCATGATTAATAAGTTTTGACAGGGCATCAATCAAGGTGAATGTATAATTCATTATATTAACTGGAAGACATTATGTAAGGAAAAAAAGAAGAGGGGTATGAGCTTTTGAAGATTCTATAGTTTCAACCTTGCAATGTTGTCTAAACAAGGGTGGCATGTCATGCATAATGACGTTTTATTGATCACACAATGTCTAAAAGAAATGTATTTTCCTAGGAGCAATTTGTTGAGAGTTTCAATTGGTTATTGCTCAAGTTATACATGGAGAAACATTTTGCATATATCAGGAGTATGGATAGTCATCAAATTCGTTTATGAGAGGATATTGGCTTCCTTATCAAAATAGCCACAATAATTGGTCTCCTAAAACTTCTAGTTTTGATATTATGTTTGTCTTTGATCTCATACATCACAATATTCAATGTTGGAATGTCCCCATAATTAATGAAGTTTTTCTTCTCTTTGAAGCTCAACAAATTATTTAGTTTCCATTTTCTTTCTTTCAACTACAAGATGAGTTTATGTGGGGTGTTTAACAATCTACTATTTTTTTTTAGAAGAGTTTGTATCATTTTATAAAAGAAATGTGTGAGGTATGTGCCTCTCATAATTCAACCCATGATATTGATCACCAAGTGTGGAAAATAAAAAATATCCTAAGACACATTAATTTTGCTTGGAGGATTCTACATACAAAAATATCAATAAAAAATTATCTTTTTAAAACAAAAATCAATTGTCTATTTTTTGGGCAATATAATGAGATAATTTCATACCTCTTTATGGAGTGTCCCTGGTCAAAGCATGGATAATTTGCTTCTCATTTAGGTCTGATATTTCATTCATATAATTTCAGGTACACACCATTTGACAGTGGTTGAAAAGAAAAGTTATTGATGCAAATGATAATGTGATTGTACATGTGTGGTCTTGTGTTATGAAATATGGGGCTAGAAATAAAAAATGTTTCGAGGGAACTAATGTTGATATGGCTACTATTGTTCAAAAGACACGCAAATCTATTGTTAATTTTGATAGTGTTAGTGCAATGTTATTGGGTGTGTTAAGTGAATGTCTCAGTTTGTGTATATCTGATATTTGTTGGACATCCTCATTCAGTGGCTGCTATAGGCTTAATATTGATGCAATAGGTTCAACAAATTGGGAAAATGGGGTATTGGTGCGGTAGTGATAATGTAGTAGTGGTTGTTAGTTGTTGGTAAGTCATTTCATTACCAAATTCAAATGTAGTAGAAGTTTTAACTATGTGGAAGTGATTGGAATTTATTAAGGATATGTCTTTCTTGAAATTTATAGCGGAATGAGATATGTCAAAAGTTGTTGCGACGTTGAACTCTCGTCAACAATCTCCCACCTATATTTGTTCTATTATTGAAAATTGTATAAATTTTAATGGTTGCTTTCATAATTTAAATTTTTTACATGTTAGGCGTGATACTGACAAAACTCCTCATTATTTAGCTAAATATGATATTTATAATCTGAATTGTATGTAGATTGAAGAGACTCCGATTTGTATTTATGTTGTCTTAGCTTCTTATTTGTTGCCAGACTTTGTTTAATGAAATTATCATTGACATCAAAATAAAAAAATAAAAAAACTCTTATGTTACATATTTGAGACATGTTACCGATGTATCAAGAAACGAAGTGTAAATTCTCTCAAAATAGTTGTAAATAATTATTAGGATCATTTTAATTAAAGACAATTTTTCGTTTTCTAAATAATGAGTTTAGATAAATTAAGTTAAAGGGATACATATTATATTTTGAATAAAAAATAAAATAAGACATAAATTGTTAAAGACATAAATGTAAAAATAAAATCTTGGAATTTATGCATTTCATATCATATTTTGGAATTGTAAAAATTAAATTTTAACCCTCAATTTTTTTTATTCCTTAATTAAGGTTCTTATGACATTTGTGAACATAACTCACAAAATAAAGCCGTTATTTATTTTATCATGAATCTCACATTAAATAGATAGAAATGTCTAATATATCATTTAAATTATGAGAAGAATTATAAGGATTCGTCTTTTAGATTGAACTCTCAATTAATATAATTTTTTAATTGAAAATTTATTAAGCCACTGCCGATTAAGTACAAGGTGTGCCACACAAGAGAGAAACTAATTTAATACCTTAATGTATATACAACACCGGCATCCAATGGAATACACCAAAAATAACAAAATCCTATACCCTTATAACAATTGATGCTTTAGTTGATAATTGGATTACCAGAAGTGACTACTATAGTTTTATTAAGGTAATAGAGTATATTTAAGTTAAAAAAAAAAGTAAAAGAATTATTTTAATTTCTAAAATTGCAAAAATCGATCAACTTAAATTGCTTCCTCGAATTGTTTAAAATAAGATAAAATTTTCTTTTCGTCAACAATTTTAAAGAACTTTTTGCTTACAATTTAAAAAATTTAAGCAATATTTTGACTCACAATAGATAATTTGATATTTGATAAATTTAAAGTCCCAAATTAATTTATACTTTACAATTTCAAAACTTGTGTAGATAGAATAGTTCTTTTTTTTCATAAATTTTCTCAAAGAAATATAATCCTACTTAAAATCCGTCAATCCGTCAAATTCTAAATATGAATAGCTCTCTCAATAAATATTTAAATTTAAATTTAATGTGTTATAAAATCTAACATTTTCTATTAGATTCAATTCCCGAGGTAGTCTTTTAAGTTGAATTTTTTTAAATATATAGATTAATTATTCTTTTGAATTGAGACTTTATGTCGACATATTCCATGTAGGGTGTACCTATAGGCCATAATCTTGCCCCAATCACTTTGCCTTTGCTTGTTTTAGAGAGGTTTAATGATGGAAAGTTACCATTCGTTGCTAAAGGGTCTGTTGTGTACTTTCCCCTTTTGGTTTTGGGATCATGCATAAAATTATATTCTCATCAAAATCATACATTAGATGGTTTGTTTTATTATTGTTGATTTTTCCTTACTCCTAGATATTTTGTGGTCTTCCTTGAGGGAGAAAAAGAGAAATGGTGTGGGTACGGTTGTTTGGTGAAGACAATTTAGACAATTATAAGGTTTGTTGAATGATATATATATATATATATATATATATATATATATATAATAAAATTTAGGTTAAATTATATCCGTAGTCCTTTAACTTAATTTCAGATAACGTTTTAGTTCTTTATTTTTGTTTTTCTCGAATTGGTCCTTTATTTTAATTTTAAGTGACAATTTGATATTTTATGTTTTAAAATTTCAACAATATTATCCTTTTTTGTACAAAAATTCAAAAAAATCATCAAAATTTTCAACCAAAATTTATTAAATTAATAATCATCTTCAATATAATGTAAATTTTATCAAATCCATAACTCAAATATTTCAATATACTCATATTTTCATCTCTAACAACATCAAATAAAGAATGAAAATATGAGTTTATTTCAAGATTTCGTATATGAATTTGATTAAATTTGTATTTTATTGAAGATGATAATGAATTTTTGAGTTTTGGTTGAAAAATTTGATAATTTTTTTGAATTTTTATAAAAAAAAGACAATATTGTTGATATTTTAAAATATAAAATATATTAAATTGTCACTTAAAATTAAAATAAGGACTAAATCGAGAAGAAAAAAAAAAGATAAATGACTAAAACGTTACCTGAAATTAAGTTAAGAGATCACGGATATAATTTAGCCTAAAATTTAAGGACGTCAAATTCAAAATAAAAAATATCTTAAATATTAATTAAGGAATTTATGTTTTATTTTTTTATATTATAATAATAGGGATCGAATCGGCAACATATAATTTTAATATGTATTTTTATATTATATGATTAAATAATTAGATTGATGAATGATATAATTGCAGAAATGATTTTATCCGCGATCGATAAATTATATTGCACGTACTCTGTATTGTAACCATGAGTATTGAGTGGAATGAGTGCTATGCATTCCCAAAGAATGAATGATTGAATTTTGTCAAAGTTAATGGGATCCACTATGAGAATAAAATGAGGACGAACTAATTGCTCCGGAACTAATACCTAAAATAATCGGGCGTACTAAAATATAAATAAAAAATATATGCATTTGGATTAAATTTAATTAATTCTTTTTTAGATAAATACTAAGGTGTGTTTTAAGAGTAGATAACCTTAGTTTTTATTATATTTTATTACGAAATGATTAAAGTGATGAAATACACGTAATAACTTGTAATGGAAAAGTTAACAAAGTTCATGTGAATAAGTTATATAGATAAGATGAAATTTCAAGTCTACGAATAAATTACGTAAATCAGATGGAACTCAACCAAGTCTATTAACGAGATAGTCCACAGTCGAGTTTATCATTGGATAATAAAAAAAATAAAATAAAATTTCAAGACTTAACTCATCAAAACATAAAAAAATTCAAATGGTCAATGAAAATTTAACACAATCCAATAACTATTCCACTAATAATAAAATTAATGAATTTTAGCAAGAAAATAAACTAATAACAAGAGGAAAAATTTATTTAATAACAAAAATAATCAATATTTAAGTTTTTGTATAGACTAAACACCACGTCCCGTTTTTCAAATGAGACCTTATAATTTAAGTGGAAAATCCGAAAGTTCAACAGAATTAATCAAAAATATTAAATTAAATGAATTAATTTAATCAACTTTAACTTGTTATCACCTCTATTGGTCAATAATTTTTTTTGACTAAATATCTTTAATCCATTGACTTATTTTTGTAGTTGAAATTCTCACTTTAACTTTTAAAAAATTCAACAGATACTACTATATTTCACTGCATTATTCCCAATATATAATGACTTTGTGCATTAAACAATAAACCAAATAGCATATCATGATTCATGAAAATAAAAATACAGAGTTCAATACCAATCAACAATTTGTACAGTTTGCTCAAAAAAAAAAAGAATGAAACATTAATAGTCTACCACATTCTCATGTGCTAGAGTACAAGTACAACCAAGCAGTTGTTCTATTTTGACGAAAGATTATGTCCCCGTCCTTTGACATTATGGTTAATTCATTGATGAAACAGAGTGGTTTGCTATGTGATCGAGGTATCAAACGTTGGTGGTCACTCAGTTCATTAGAGTGTCTGCATTCTTTGGCATCATGGTTAATTTTCATTTTGTATATTTTATTATACTTTTTCGTATGCAGAGACACACATTAAGACGAACAATTAATAACTTTTTTTTAATGATTATTATAAAATTGTATATAATTAATTTAAAAAATTAGTTTTTTAATTGGAAAGAAAAGTTAACTTAGTTCAAACTAATGATAAAATTAGAAAAAATTTAAATTAAAACTTTATATCCTTTTATAATAAATATATATATTAAAGTCCAGTTATTCAATTGAATAAAAATGGATACAATTGTAAATAAAATAGTTTAAATAAAAGATAAAATTGAGAAAAAAAATATCACGAGTATGTATTTTTCTTGATACATAATATATAATATATTTGATAAATTCAGTTATTTAATTGAATTAAAAATGATACATTTATAAATGCAATAATTTAAATCAAGTGATGGAAATCACATGATAAAGATTAACTTTCATCATATAGAAAAATAAGTTTGGGAGGTTGATAGAGAAAAACTCTTTCAGAGTTCATATTGATTGATAACATGATTGTAATGACTATACTTGCTCTTTATATAAAACTTAGAAGATTAATAATATGCCATCTAATTGTTTATTAACAACCACAAATTAACTTTAGTTTAATTGATGAGTTAAGAGATATAGAAAAAATATTGAGAAAAAAGCAAAAGATTCATTCATTCATGTTAGTAACATTTCTCTTTTCCATTGACTAATTAACTACTAACATTTTCCTATAATAATAATAATAAAATAAACGTAACTCTCAAGAGAAGAGAGTTGTAACAAACTTCAAGTAAGAGTGACAAACAACATCTAGAGAAGAAGACAAATTGATATAGTTCGTTCTTAAATCGAAAACAATGTACCATACAATTTCTTATCCGTGAATCCACACTGCATATTATTGATGATAATCTCATATTGAATCCATTTTCATAAATATACGAGTTTCTAAATCTTGAACGATCATGTAACATAGAACATTACAAATCACATGATCAAAGTGATAAAGATTCAATTCATAAGCTTGACATAGAGAAAACTATTTATAGTTTATAATGATTGATTAATAAAAGATATAGTTGTAAATATCCTTCTATGATTAGTAAGAACTAAGACGAGTGGGACCAAACATATCAAATAACGATCAAATTGCATGAATTATAAGGCAGTTAAGGTTCACAACCAAACCAAGTAGCATATAGTACTGCCTAATCATGCCCCCTAATTAACAGCTGGTGCTATCTTTGGTATATATAAATAATAATAATATTAAAATGTACTCAACATAATATGATTTTAAAGAGAAAAAACAGTTTTACAAACACTAGGAGAGGATGATTATTCACTAATTCAGAAATAATCAAATAACTAAAATCACTAAATTCAAATACTATATAGTATATACAACAACTCAAATAACGATAACCGTTTTGTCACTGTATATTATTTGTAAAGAGTAAATTCAACATTTCCAGCCAAGTCTTGAGACATATACTAAAACACTGGAATCAGAATGAAAATTAATAGGGAATAATAATGATTAAGAGAAATTAATATTTTTGGTTAATATTGAGAATTATTGTTACTACTTTTCATCATCATCATCTTAATCTTAATTAATCTACAAAATTTCAACCTCTGTACAAAGGAGACCGTTCCTGAACAACTTTAGAAACCTTCGATTGCCGGAAAACCTTCAGCGGGCTCGGAAAGAACCATCCTCTTCCCTTCGAACGCGGTTTAAATTCTCCGTCACCGGAGACCGCCGCCACAGCCACCGACCTTGACCTAGCCATAACCGCCTTTTTACTCACATCGCCGTCGCGTTCTTCCATCAAAACCTTCTTCGCCTCCCAATCTTGCTCCAATTGGCTCCTTCTGTCACTCTTGTGTGACTTGAACAATGACCAAAACGACCTCGCCGACCTACTTCCGTTAACCGCCGGCGAATCAGTCACGATATCAGGATCGAACTCTTTATCAGCGCCGGAGAATCGCGAGCGCGACCGGAGAAAAGGAATCGCCATCGACCGCGAGCGTCGCATCGAAGGCTCCCGTTCGATGAGATTGGAAACTTTACCAACTGCTCCGACGGCATCACCTGTGACGGAAAATCGAGAAAACGATGAGGACGCTGACGAAGACGAAGAAGAAGTTGTAGCGTAACACGAACACGGGCGCACGTTAGCGCAGTCACGACAGAGAGTTGCGAGACGTTCACGGAGACAGATTGGACAAATACCACTCCTCCTTCGTTTCGAAGGGTGTTTTTGACATTTCCATACTTCCTCTTCGTCCATGAATAACGCCGTTTTCTTTCTGTTTCAGCTTTTTCTCTCTGATTTCTTTTCCCTGTTTTTCTGTGAAATTTTGTGCTTTCTCTCTCGCTTTCGTGAAGTGGGGGACGATTTTAAAAGAAGAGTATATTTAACTATGGTTAATTTTATGAGTGGGAAGTCTAACCAGAGTTAATTAAAAGAGGTTAATGACCATTGGATTGAGTGATATCAAAACGCGGTGTTTATTTTTTTATTTTTTAACTACTCTATAATTTTTTTTATGTAAATTATTTGAGATTTGTATATAAATATTCTTTTTTTAAAAAAAAATTCTCTAATTGTGTCTAAAATTTATTTCCTTAAATGTTCTACAATAAGAGGTAGTTTATTGGAGAAGGGACCATCTCAAGAATCAAATTTTTAAATTCAATAGAAAGTCAATTGGGAAAGCGATTCTAAGAGAGTAATTTTTATTTAATATTTATTTATTATTATAATTATTAATTTAAAAAATAAAAATATATTAATAAATTATAAATAAATTTTATATTTTAATTATTTTTATAATAAATAATTATTATAATTAAAATAATTAAATAAAAATAATTAAATTATATAAAAATTTCAAAAAATAAATAAATTAAATGATAATAAAAATTAAATAATAATAACAATTAAATGAAAAGAAATTTATATTAATAACATGAAAATAAAACAAAACACATTAAATTAACGATAAAAATACATCATATGTGAGAAAACAAAATATATCAAATTTGAGTAAATGTGTCAGTAGCGTTTGAACAATGTTTTCCAGTATGATCAGAGATTCGACATAATCCACATTTTCTTGGTACTTTTTCTATAGTGTTCATTTATGTTCTAGTGTGTTTGCTCTTTGAGCGACCTTTCTTGACTCTCCGTATTAGTACCATAAGTGACTATAAAAAGGCGTTCAAAGTACATTCAGAAAACAACTTTGCTCGTCTAAAGAATGTCATTAGAAAAAAATTACACCTCAATGACAGCGTCACGATAAGTAATATAGTTTATTGACACCTTGTGTTCTTTGGTGAAAATACAACAAAAGTTTGAAGTCATAAAGATTTACGACGACGAAGATGTTGAGTTGATGTTTGATGTTTATGCACAATGGTCACAACTCGACACCATCGAGTTACATGATACCTTTGAGTCTGGTCCTCCATCAACAATGCAGAGAGTCAAGAAATGACGCCCATAGAGCAAACGCATTAGAACAGAAATAGACACTAGAGAAAGAGTATCAAGAAAATGCGGATAAGTCGGATATCTGGTTATACTAGAAAACATTATTCAAACGCTGCTGGCACATCTTATCAAATTTAATATATTTTGTTTTCTCAAATATGATGTATTTTTATCGTTAATTTAATGTATTTCGTTTCATTTTCATGTTATCAATATAAATTTATTTTCATTTAATTGTTATTATTATTTAATTTTTATTATTATTTGATTTATTTTAAAAAAAATTATAATATAATTATTTTTATTTAATTATTTTAATTATAATAATAATTAAATATAAAATTTATTTATAATTTATTAATGTATTTTAGTTTAATTTATTATTAGCATTTTTATTTTTTAAATAATTAAATTAATAATTCTAATAATAAATAAATATTAAAATATAATCACAAAAATTTTATTCAATTAGAAGGTCAATTCCCAAGGAAACAACCTTCTATTGAGTTTAAAAATTTTGTTCTTCATGTGCTTGTTTCCCCAATTAATGAACTTGCCGAAAATAAAAGTAGAGCATTTAGGGAAATAAATTTCAAAATATGGTAATTAGGAAAAGTTTTTTTTTATATACAAATCTCAATTTATTGAGTAATAAATTTATAATTTCAATGAAAAATAATTTTATATTACATCTAAATAAATTTATTCATTTTATTATGTTTAATTAGAAAAATTAGATAAAACTGATATAATATAACAAAATACACAAATTTTAATGAATAAAATTATTTTATATTAATAATATACAATAATTTTCTGTAAACTATTTTATTTTATTTTATAGTAATCTGATACAAGTTCAAAATAAGGGGAATGGTATTGGTCAGACTTGAATGTTGTGGTGTGTATTATAAAGAACAATAAAAAGGTGAATGTGATTGTTGGGAGTTGTGTTGACGACTTGTATTTCTAATGGAGAGTTGCATACACACATCCATTACATTTTCACATTCGGAATGAGACTTCTAAGCAACCCAACAATTGAAGATAGGGTCCCACTACCAACAAGATTATTACTTAATAATGGATGCCATATGATAAAGATGAATGAAATGTGACTTTAAAGTTAAAACATATTTATTTATGAAAATATGAATTTACGTATTTATGTAAAAATAGTAGTATAAGTTTTGGCATAAATGTTTCTATGATGAAGAATAGTTAGTCTTTCTTTTGAAGTAAAATTTTAATTTAGTTGTAATTTTTCTATTTTTATAAACTTTTCACTTGGCTGAATTGACCAAAGGTTAAAATTCAAAATGATTTTTGAATAGCTTTGTAATGAACTTAACCTTTTTCATCTAAGGTTTTTAGACTAAAATGCTTACTCATAATCATTAAAGTTTAGGTGCAAAAAGAGTCATCTTATTTGTATCTCAAAAGTTAGTTAATAAATTTTATGTTATATTTGATCAAGACACTTTTTATTTTATTTACATAGATTTAGCTTTTTATAATTCAATTTTCGTGTGACAAATGTCTGATAAAAAATTAAATATTTATATTAAAGATCCATATTTTAAAATATAACATGTAAATTAAAGTTTATAATTTATGTATAAAAGTAAATATAATGGTGGTAAAACAATTTTACTAATGAAAATATCTGATATACGCTTATCACAAACAATCTCAACTACATTCAAAATTTTTAGAACACACTAATTATGACCATCACAAGTACTATAAGTAAGGAACTTAATTCTAAATACGATTTGACAGATTGTTCTTGAAGTACAATTTAGGTAGACATAAATGATAATGTATTGTAACTTATGTATGGTTGCATCTTGAGTAGAATGAATAATTTAGGTTTTTAAGTGACTACTTTGCCAATTCATTATAAATCTAAAAGGTCTTATTCTATGAGTCTTTGATAATTCTCACTACTAATTGAGTGGAAAAAGTTATTATTTCTTTTAACTACATATATTAAATGATCCGATAACTCTTCTCACATAGGAGTTGTCATATCCAGGCAACTTCCCCCTTATATACTTTATACGAGTGTTGTCTTCTTTGACCAAATCAAAAGACATTAGCTTAGCATAATATGCTTCAGAGTATTTAGATCACAATGTTAAGATATTGAATCTATTCGACTTTTGTGTGATAGGCTAATTTATTTGATAAAGATTTGATACTTCTAATGTCTTTCTCAATACACCTCAAATTTGAGTAAAAATGAAAATGAATATCAACTAAATTCTTTTGCAAAAACAACAATTTATAAAAAGCAACAAGGGAGGATAAGATATAATATATTTGTTTCTATGTGATGAATAATTTAGGTCCATACATTTAATTACCTCCCTCTAATAACATATTTTACGTCAAATACATTCAATGACCTCCTTCTAATAATATTAATTGAACTCAAACTCACAACATGTAAATCTATATTCACCGTTAGTGTAAATTAATTTTACATTGACAGCCAATAAAATTCATTGATTTTGATGTGTCATTATATTTTTGCAATCATTTAAAAAATTGCATTATGAATAATTGTGATTGACTATATAAAATGGTTTTATACTAACAATTCACATCCATTAATCTTTTACTAAATTTTTAATAAATTGCAAATTATTTAATGAAGTGCTTTGATCCATCTATTATAATAATAAGTTAAGGAAAATGCTAACAACTATTTTAAAATACTTGTTAAACAACTTAATGGGAAAACAACATTTTGAAATTTGTGTAATTAATATTTCAAAAAATTTAAAAATACATTTTCTATATAAAACTAATTTTTGATTTATCTTTTTAATTATTCAATAAATATTCTAAAAGCATTTGTTAGTGTGACTTAACTTTTAAGTTAAAATTTTAAAATCTTGCACAATTATCACTTTGGAAAAGTGCATTGAGTCATGAAAGGTGAAACAAAAATTGCAAAAGATCTTTTGGTAAAAGTAAAACAAAGCACATACTAGCATCTTCAAAATGGTCAAAGCCATTGAATCATCATAGAATTTATAATTGTTTACTAGGTTGTGGTTCTCATTCCCACGTGCAAAGACAACAGAAAACAAAGGTGCAAAGCATCAACATTTTGACAAAATCTCGTTACCACAATTAGTCGTACGATGCATTTTGCACTTGGATTATTAAATACAACTATAATATATTTTGACACCAATAATGTCAATATTTATCAACTCTTTATAATACATCCCTAAAAAAATTCTTTTAAAATACAGGATGAAATTTTCAAATACCGTAGATATTTTCTAATTTTCAGACGGAATTTTGGAAGTCTATATGTCATGTTCAAAATTATATTTAGAGATGGAACGTATATGAAAAGAATTATGCCCCAAATAGTGATCGATAGTGACTCATGAAAACTTTTACTTTGTACCTATTATTTTTGTTGACATAAATTGTGCTTATTTTTTATATGGATTTTCTTTGATGTTTTGTTGGGGTGTCTTTTCAGAAGGACGCTAATGACCGGTAAACGGTTTATCATGTTACATTAGCATGCTTCCGGTAGATTTTATGTTACTAGCTCCTTAAATATAGCATATGATTTTTGTTTCCTAAAAAATATAGGATTTTTTTTTAATGAAAACAAAAATTAATTTAGATACCTAGCGTTTATTTAGAAAAGAGATATAAATAATTTGTGATTAAAATATTAAATACTCTAATTATTTATTTATTTATATATTTTTTATCTTTTGTCCTCTCTCTCTCTCTCTGACAAGATCATCAAATATCTTAGAGGTTTAAACTAAAAATTTGATATTCATTTATTTGAATTGATATAATACATCAACACAGTACAATTCAAAGTCGATAAAATTAAATATAAAAAATCTAAAATCAAATTCACAATATTTATGTTAATTATATTAATCAACAATATATTTACAAATATATTAAAATTCAAGTGTTTAATACACATGCATCCGAATCTATAATGTTGATGAAATAAAAATTATTGATTGAAGTTTGTAATACATATAGTTACTCAATCAATTTGAATTAAACAGAAAAAAAAATAAAAAACACCACAATGAAACAACAACATAAATAATGTTCCAGTTGTACAAAGAAATTATAAAAAAAAAATGCGTAAAAATTATTTATTTAGATAAAATGACAAAGATTTGGAGAGTTAATTATAGATCATAAAATAATCATAAATCAAATCACTTTCATAAATAAATAAGAAAAAAAAACTTTGACATTTTGAAAGAGGAGACTGCGGCGAAATTCGTTTGAACAAATTAAATTATACTCACATATATATTTATTCAATAATATTATACGTGATAAATAATTTTTTAAATCAACTATTAAATTAAAATTTACACATTATCATATAAATCATTCATATTTTTAAATTTTAACATTAATTTTGAATCATTTCATTTGTCATTATATTCCTCAATATTTACTTTATATAAAATTATGTGGATTCTGTTAATCGTGATGATTTCGTTTGCTGATCGTTGCATAGAAAAGTTGGTGGAAATGTGGGAGTCATTAAGGTTGTCTTGAAGTTATTCGAGGCAGTATCATGCCTTGGGGTCAACTTGTATAAAAACTTATTAATTGGAATCAATAGTCCTAACAATAATCGAAAGAAATATCTTGAATTGTAAGACTGACAACACACCCTTCAAATATTTAGGATTTTTCATTGTTGCAAATCCTATAACTAGAAGGAAATCTACGCGACAACTAATAATTGATGTTTTGAGGATGTGGTTGTCTTAATGGTCGAATAGAAATTTGTCAAATTGGTAAATAGGTTGTTCTAATAATATCAATCTTGTCTGCGTTATCAAATAATTTACTTTCCTTTTTTTAAGCTTACCCTATATATTTTTGAATTTAATTTATAAATTTTGTTGTCAATGTAAAAAGTATTTAGATTTTTGGTCAATCAGAATCATTAATTATTAAATATATTTCATTTTTATTAAAATTACATCTAAAATTATTTTTGTAAATAATTATTTTATATAACAATTAAATTGTATATTTTTTAAAAAGTTATTTTCGGGGAAGTAAGAATTGGAAGAAAATTAAATTAGTAGAATGAGATAAAGTTTGTAGAGTTGAATGAGGATAAGATATAATTTAGCTTTATTTGGGAAATGAATTTAAAGGATAAGATATGAAAAAGTGAATTTATGGTATACACAAGTAGGGG